>JAXIVJ010000713.1:187500-189376 GCA_036785665.1 Chirona hameri | reverse complement strand
CAACTTAAAAGAATGAAGTCATGAGTTACTTATACTTAGGAAGCCATAAGTCAGTCAAAAATAAAGATATTGCTCCGAAATTTGGTTTGGGTATCGTCGATACTTGGTTCTCCAATAATGTTCCTTTTTTTTATATCTTTAAAATGGATTTTTTGGTGGTATGTTTCCGAGATAAAAAAAAATCTTATTTTTAATTTTGGGGGTCAGATTTTTGGGGTACAAAAAAAAAACAATAAAAAGCCGAGATGACATGTTGAAGATAATGTAATTTCCTTTCTTTTGGCGATTTTATTTGCAATTTGCTTCAAAACTCGATTTTTTACGAATTTTCAAACATTTGTCGTTTTTCCACCAACAATGGCATGACATGACGTCATTAAAACATCATTATCTCCCAAAACACTACATCAATTTCATTGAAAATTGAGATGGTGAGAAGACGGTAGAATTGATGCAACATAAGGTACGGAAAGTTTCACGTCGACATCTATCACAGTTTTCAAGTTAGTGAGAAAATTTGGGAGAGGAGGGCAGATTCAGCCCCCCCCCCCCCCCCCCCCCGCCCAGCGGGGCGCGGGCTAATCAGGATGCTGCCGAGACGATAATATTAGAAAGCAGGTAGTGTCTGCAGTGGTGCTGGTATTGTCACACCTTTTCTCATGTCTGCAGTTTCGTGTCTCCTCATTATTTCAGGAGCGCATATCTCAGCCAACGGTGTAAACGGTGGTGTAAACGGTGGAGTCTCAGCCAATGGTGTAAACGGTGGTGTAAACGGTGGAGTCTCACCCAACGGTGTAAACGTTGGTGTAAACGGTGGAGTCTCAGTCAACGGTGTAAACGGTGGTGTAAACGGTGGAGTCTCAGCCAACGGTGTAAGCGGTGGTGTAAACGGTGGAGTCTCAGCCAACGGTGTAAACAGTGGTGTAAACGGTGGAGTCTCACCCAACGGTGTAAACGGTGGTGTAAACAGTGGAGTCTCAGCCAACGGTGTAAACGGTGGTGTAAACGGTGGAGTCTCAGCCAACGGTGTAAACGGTGGTGTAAACGGTGGAGTCTCACCCAACGGTGTAAGTGCGCTCTTGTAACCGACAACGCAGTTGACGGCATGCAAAAGTCGTGGAAGCAATGTGGGAAAGCAGCTATTAACCTTTAGATAGAAAGCAGTGATGCCATGCGTGGGTAATGTCGACTTCACCACGTTTTTTTCGAGTTTCCGAGGTGTTACTGGGTCTGCGACCTCTTGAGGCGAATCAGTTTGTCCTTCCGAGCCGTACAGAGAGTGGAATATAGCACGTGCATGAGCACAGCGCATGGAGCACATGCCCTACAATTCCCTATGAATATCGAAATGTGAATGGCAGGTCTCCGTTATAACCCAAGTTAGCGCTATTTTGACAAATGTCTTACCTAATCACTGAAACAAATTCAAAACATTCAAAATTTTAACACCGAAAGTAACTTTTGAAATGTATAATACTTTATTCTGTATCACCCTTATCTTTCCATGCCACAACGCAGTGGTCAATGTGCATCGAACCGTAACACTCAATGTATGTACTAGGTTGTTGATGATGAGGCGAAAGTACGGGGTAATACATTTGGTAATGCGATGGATACGTCTACAAAATTAGTAAAAGGACGTAAATCTGGACGGAATTAACAAAAGAATCAAGCGAAGGCACAGCTTGACAGTGACCATACCCAATGCCGAGTACATGATCTGTAAGAGAACATTGTAAGGTATAGAAAATCTGCCTGTTTAGCTCTGTCGGTATAAAGCGTCGTGCTGAAGTAGATTCGCCCATGCTCGCAGAATTTTCTCGTTGAACTTACGGGGTTCGCTTTTCCGAGGGTAAGTGCCCTGCCGTCGCTGATT
>JAXIVJ010000713.1:182500-185000 GCA_036785665.1 Chirona hameri | reverse complement strand
CGCATTAGAGATGTGCTAACCGGCGGCCGGCGGTTCGCTTGCTAGCACCATCTGCAAGCTGATTGGCTGATGGTATAGCCTCTGCCCGGGCTGGATCCACACCACATTATTTCGCCAGCACCGCATTCCTTCGCCAAAAAAAAATAATATATATATATTCGGCTGGGGAGTCGTTTCAGTCAAGAAAACTTGCAGATAGGGGTTTTCCAACACGGGCTACAAAACTGATATCTCAGTTTAAAACTAATGTTGAAGGTGAACTGTTTCCTTTAAAGGGAATGTTTCACCTTTCTGAAAGTTGTCAAATATACGCTGGTTGTAGTCGAAAATATGAAGTAAGTGCTGATGAAAACGATGGTGATATTTTTTCTCCCGAAAAGTCAGTTAACTTTCTACAAATTAAGTATTTAAATTTGGGATGATGACGTCACATTATTGAGCTATAGAGAGCTGTAGAGGAAACCTTTAGCTGCCAACATAGGGCAGAATCGTATCCAGACAATTATGGCGTCTTACTCTTAACCCTCGCCCTACGGGAGCTTTTTTCACCTTCGCCCCACAGGGGGGGGGGGCTGACAGCCCCCTCCCCCTGTTAACTTCCAAACCAATCAACTTAGAGCAATGCGACAAGAACCAGCATGTTGCCTGTCATGAGAGGAATATAACGGTATGCGATTTTGAGGTTTCGGGTCAACGGGTGACATTCCAGGTCAAGTCTGATTCCTCTGATTCCTGAAGTCTGAACCTCTGATTTACCACGTCCAGAACAGCGATTTTGCTCTTCAGAAAACCTCAAAATTAGAAATTGATAAATGTAAATAAAGAGGCATGTTCCTGGACAAATTTTGGCTCAGAAATATAGGAAAGGTAATTATTTGTTCGTATCTTGTCATAAAAAGTCAAAAAGTTATTTTTACAAATGACGTCATCAGTTTCGTACACTTAGGGAGCCACCACTCAGTCAAAAATGAAGATATTGCTTTGAAATTTGGCATGGGTATTTTCCATACTCAGTTCTCTCACATATATTCTGGTTTTGTTAACATCTTTGAAAATTTTGATCTTGTGGGGAATTTAAAAAAAAAGTTTTTTTTTTTATTTTAGGGGTATTTTTTTTTTAATCCGAGATTACCATTTGAAAGAAAATGCCATTTTGTATCTTTGGTTAATAGCGCTTGCAATTTTCTTAAAAACTCTGTTTTCTACGATTTTTCAAATAATTTTCATTTTTTTTACCAACATGACGTGATCAAAACATGATTATCTCCCAAACTACAAAACCAATTTCAATTACATTTTTACAGCATGCGTATAATTAATGTAATCTCAGCTACCGAAAATTTCAGCAAGATGCACCGCATGTGTAAAACGTTATTTAAGAAAAATATCAGGGGGGCCTGTCAGCCCCCCCCCCCCCCCCGTAGGCCGAGGGTTAAATACAAACATTGTGGAACTGTGTTTTCTCCCGCACAGAACACAATGACGAGTGCGAGGCATTGCAATAGCTCAACATTTATGTTTAAAGAAAACAATCAATTCATAACTGAGACTTCAAACGACGCGAAAAACTTCAACTTGGACCGCAACCTACCGCGTTGGCCGTTGTTCACATCATACATACTCGCCAAGGTTCGAGAAATACAGGTCGTCTGACTTCCAGGACCAGGGACGGCGCCACGGATTTTTGTCGGGGGGGGGGGGGCAAGTAAACATTTGAAAGGGGCCTTCATTTGAAAAGGAGCCTTTGACCTCCATGGGGCTCCTCTCACCTCCCCTCTGGCTTCCAGAGGGCCGCTTCTGGACTTCAGGGCCCCCCTGGCCTTTGACCTCCAAGAGTGCCTCTCTGGCCTCCAGGGGCCACCTCTGACCTCAATTGGCTCCCTCTGACCTCCCCTCTGGCTTCCAGATGACCTCCGCTAGCCTTCAAATGCCCCCTCTGACCTACATAGGACCCCCTCTGGCTTCCAGGGGCTCCTGTGACCTCCGCGATGGGGCCTGCGAGATGGGCCTCTTTGAAGCATGGAGGGGCCTCCTTAAATGATAGGGGTAAATATATGTTTGCTCCCCCCCCCCCCCTTCCCGATGACAGGGTGGCAACTGCCCCTCCTGCCCCCACCCGTGGCGCCCTGCTGTCCAGGACCAACAATCTTGAGGTCGCTGTCAGCCAATCAGCGGCGGGACAGCCTAGACCCCATTTTACAAATTATAAATTCAATTGCTTAAAAACGGATAGGTTTTTGGCAAAATGACCTTAATAATTTGGACATTTCAATAACGGCCAAAGATCATGGCTATCTCAGTTCAAAACCAATACAAAGGTGAAACATTCCCTAAAAACCGATCCCGCGAGGCGCAACATTCGGCAGTTTCCACCCCTGCCTTGTGGCCTGGCTGCGGGCAGTCCAGCGATGTGTCAGACTCGGGTCGATGGCCATCTGCCGCTGGGCCCGTCTCAGAGTTTCTCCTGCATCTGACACGGACCATCACTCGGCCCGAGTTC
>JAXIVJ010000713.1:172500-175000 GCA_036785665.1 Chirona hameri | reverse complement strand
GCACCGGTCGGAGGAGAAGTCACACAGGCCCTCGTTTTCCACTCCTCCTCCTCCCCTCCTCCTCCTCCCCCTCCTCCTCCTCCTCCTCCTCCTCCTCCTCCTCCTCTACTCCTCCTATCCTCCTCCTCCTCCTCTTCCTCTCCTCCTCTCCTCCTCTCCTCCTCTCCTCCTCTCCTCCTCTCCTCCTCTCCTCCTCTCTTCCTCTCCTCCTCTCCTCCTCTACTCTCCACCTCCTCTCCTTCTCCTCTCCTCCTCCTCCTCTCCTCCTCATCTCCTCCTCCTCTCCTCCTCCTCTCCTCCTCCTCTCCTCCTCCTCTCATCCTCCTCTCCTCCTCCTCCTCCTCCTCCTCTCCTCCTCCTCTCCTCCTCCTCTCCTCCTCCTCTCCTCCTCTCCACCTCTCCTCCTCCTCCTCTCCTCCTCCTCTCCTCATCATCTCCTCATCATCTCCTCCTCCTCTCCTCCTCCTCTCCTACTCCTCTCCTCATTCTCTCCTCCTCATCTCATCCTCCTCCTCTCCTCCTCCTCTCCTCCTCCTCTCCTCCTCCTCTCCTCCTCCTCTCCTCCTCCTCCTCCTCCTCCTCCTCCTCCTCCTCCTCCTCCTCCTCCTCCTCCTCCTCTCCTCATTATCTCCTCCTCCTCTCCTCCTCTCCTCCTCTCCTCCTCCTCTCCTCCTCCTCTCCTCCTCCTCTCCTCCTCCTCTCCTCCTCTTCTCCTTCTCCTCTCCCCCTCCTCTCCTCCTCCTACTCTGACATCCACCCTCCTCTCCTCCTTCTCTCCTCCTTCTCTCCTCCTTCTCTCCTCCTTCTCTCCTCCTCTCCTCCTCCTCTCCTCCTCTTTTCCTCCTTCTCTCCTCCTCATATCCTCCTCTTACTCTGACATCCACCCTCCTGTGCCTCCGCCTACGCCACCGCCGCCGCCCCGCCGCCGCCTGGGAGAGTACGGAAGCGGCGCCAGGCGCCGCCGGGGAGAGGACGGAAGCGGCGCCAGGCGCCACTATTGTCGCAGTCTGGCTATCGGCCTCTTGCCGGGCGGCGGCGGAAATTGAACGCAGGATCTCGGCCCGGATGGGGAAACAGGCTGTGATGAAGTGCCCGCCGGCTCGGCTGCGGCTTACGTCACAGGTGCCTCTGACCGCCGGCTGTGATGTAGGACAGTAGTGTGGCCCACGTCACAGGTGCCCCTGACAGCTCACATCTCAGGCCGGCCTCTCGGTGCCAGCCGTCCGGAGGTCTGCAGGCGCCGCCAATGGTCACCATTGTGGACGGGGCACTCAGAGAGATAGACACGAGCTGTCAATGTGACAACATCCCGCTGCAAATGGCTGGGTGACAGGATATTATTCAATATCGCGGATTACAAATATAACAGTTTCGAGAGAACCAAATCGAAAATGTTTCACTGAGGTAACTTAAAGTATGTGCACAGATAACAGGAGTCCCGGATTTGACACGAAATTCAGGCCACTGCAGTAAGGGGCCGACATTTCAAACCAGGCTGTTAAGCTGATACACTTTTATGTCTGGGCTCGTGAAAATGTGAGTCCAGCACCGTCGTTCACTGCTGTGCTTAAAATAAGAGGCCGAATATTTCGTGTCAAAGTCTGGTCTCCTGTTATCTGTGGTATGTGATTACGAGCGAGCGCTTCGCGCTCGCTCGTCTTTCCGTGGTGTATGGGAAAAATCTGATTATGAGCGGCCCGGCCCGACCCGACCCGACCCGACCCGTGGCGACGCTTTTGAGAAGCTCATATCTCTGCAACCACAAGTCCGATTGACAAGCAGACTTTTTTACTGAGCAGCCCCATCTAATCTACCCTGTTTGAGACTAGTGCCGACTCATGTGGGTGACTCAGCACGTGCACACGTGCACACACCTATTCTATATCTCAGGAATGGCTGAGCCGATTGTGTTCAAATTTGGTGTGTGGTTAGGGACCTCTCATCCGCCAGTTTCGCACAAATCCGGGGTGGGTGCCTCTGCACGTGCGCCCGTGCACACCGCTATTTTGTATCTCAGGAACGACTGAGCCGATTGTGTTAGAATTTGGTGCGTGGTTAGGGACCTCTCAGCCCCACTTTTCCACAAGTAAAAGGTGGGTGCCTCTACACGTGCGCACGTGCGCATCCTTTTTTGTATCTCAGAAACTACTCGCCCGATCGAGTTGAAATTTCCCATGCATTTCCTTCGCGCTCGCTCGTTCATCGCCAACTACGGTGCCTTACTGGTTTGTAAGGAAATGTAAACCCTTGCGCCTGCTTTAAGTTTTTGAAATGCTGCATGTGACTGTGTCGATTGTAGAATTACAAGGCTGCCAACTCGTAACATTTTGGTACCTTCGCGACAAGGTATGACAAATAAATTATCACTTCGTGTTTAGGCTTTCAAATTTCACCACGTCAATGAAGTGCATATATAATTTGCAGGGAGTCATCACTGAGTTTCGTATTGGGTTATCGCGTTACGGAGATCTAATCGATATGGTAGAAAATAGTACTTAGG
>JAXIVJ010000713.1:140000-162500 GCA_036785665.1 Chirona hameri | reverse complement strand
ACTTCAATAGCAATGTAATGGCGTAGCTGTTTAGTTGGGGAAGACCGGAGGCTGTTGACCCTCAACTTTAACATCTTTACTATCATTCTGACGGCGTTGAAGGATCAAAGTTTTAAAGCCGGAACATTTTCCGTTATTTTGTATTTTTGCGCCATGCCCGAAATGAATCATTTTAGTTGGATGAAAAGATAATGGGGAACGACACAAGTGATAATGTCGCTTATATCTTCTTGGTGCTGTCGTTTTACGCATTTGTATTGTGAAAAAAATCAGATGTTGTTCAGATTTCATTGCACATCTCCTATATAAAGGGCAAATTAAACCCGTTTGACAGATATGGACTCGAAAACCCTTGGTGATGGACCCAAAACCCATACATTCTCTAAATCAGCATGACGGCAGGCAGGTTGTGTACCACCTACTACCCAGATCAGACCTCTATAGTTTTCAAGTAAATTGTGAAATCATGGAATGGATACTGATTGCAATGATATTCGTATTTAGTGGCCCAAATTTCTGCATATGTTGCGCTTTTGTGACATTCATCTGCGGCCATACGAAAACAACACGCCAGGGTCGTGTGTTCAGTGTTGAAGTGTCCATGGGGGGTTTCATCCCGGCATTCCCCATGTATCGGCTGCCGAGCGGAGCATTAACGAGGACGTCACTGGTGCTCTGGTCCAGTCGTGGCCAGCCCCGTCGCCGCAGCTGCGCTTTCGAGCGTTTTGCGGTCTTTCACGGGTGTTGACGAGCGGAAATTTGAAGTCGTCGCCGTTAAATAAGTATGTTAGTTAGTTAGGTTGAAAGTCTATGCTTTTGAAATATTTATTATTATTATTTTGTAAAGCATATCTTGGACATTAAGCCAAAACAATGCCATTTATCGTCCCTCAGCCAGACCGGAGCAGCGTGTGCCCGTCTCGCCACTCAGCCAGACCAGGGCAGCGTATGGCCGTCTCACCCCTCAGCCAGACCGGGGCAGCGTATGGTCACCCCCCCCCCCCCCCCTTAGCCTGACCGGGGCAGCGTATGGCCGTCTCACCCCTCAGCCAGACCGGGGCAGCGTATGGCCGTCTCCCCCCCCCCCAACCCCCAGACCGGGGCAGCATATAGCCGTCTCACCTCTCAGTCACACCGGGGCATCGTATGGACGTCCCCCCCCCCCACCCCCTCAGTCGGACCAGGGCAGTGTATGGCCGGCTCACCCCTCAGTCAGACTTGCAGCGTATGCCATCTCGCTCCTCAGCCAGACCGGCGCAGCGTATGGCCGTCTCCCCCCTCAGTCAGCCAGACCGGGGCAGCTTATAGCCGTCTCACCCCTCAGTCAGACCGGAACAGCGTATGGCTCCCTCACCCCTCAGTCAGACCGGTCCAGCGTATGGCCGTCTCGCCCCTCAGCCAGACCGGGGCAGCGTATGGCCGTCTCACCCCTCAGCCGGACCGGGGAAGCGTATGGCCGTATCACCCCTCAGCCAGACCGGGGCAGCGTATGGCCGTCTCACCCCTCAGTCAGACCGGTGCAGCGTATGGCCGTCTCGCCAGTCGCCCCTCACACAGACCGGGCAGCGCATAGCCGTCTCCCCCTCAGCATGAAATAAGGGAGGGATAATTATCCGCGGTAAACGTAATATTAAATAGGATCGTACCTTAGGCGCAACTATCCGTATCCCGTTCGAAATATTCGCACCGCACCGAGCCGCGTGCGGGGACAGCCGAGCCGAACCAGAGCACCAGTGACGTCACGCTAATGTTGAGCGATTGGGGCGCTAAAATCCCCGGATGACTACCTCTCTTATACGGCCATGCAGTATGTTATCTACCGACTACCATGCTACCGTGCGGCCTTGCCAAGGCCCTGTAACGTTGAATCAGTGTCCTTTTAATAAGGTAGGTACCTTCATTGGTTTAATATTATTAATCCTGGCTATCCTAGCCCAAATTTAGATTAGTGTGGCTGGTAGCATGCATTTTTTTTAAGTGATGCTTTATTGTGTCAGTATGATTTGGTTGTTAAACTTGAAAACCCTTGGTGGTGGTCGGTGGACCCAAAACGATGATCCTTACTAGCCCAAATTTATATTAGTGTGGCTGGTAGCATGTATTTTTCAAGTGGTAGGTACATACTTCAGTGTGTCAGTAATATTTGGTTGTGCGAAAAGTCCAATTTTGAGACTAAATATAAATTTAGAGCACTAATAGAGCGCTTTAAAATTATATTCATGACCGTGGCTTTATGGCATATTGGGAGGAGCGCTCTAAAATTAGATTCATTGCCGTGTCCTTATGGCATACTGAGAGGAATACTCTAAAATTAGATTAATTACCGTGGCCTTATAGCATACTGAGAGGACCACTTTACAATTATTCATGACCGTGGCCTTATGGCATACTGGGAGGATCGCTCTTAAATTAGATTCATTGCCGTGGCCTTATGGCATACTGGGAGGAGCGCTCTAAAATTAGATTAATTGCTGTGGTCTTATGGCATTCTGGAAGGAGAGCTCTAAAATTAGATTAATGACCGTGGCCTTATGGCATTCTGGGAGGAGTGCTCTAAAGTTATATTCCTTACCGTGGCCTTATAGCATACTGAGAGGACCACTTTAAAATTATCCATGACCGTGGCCTTATGGCATACTGGGAGGATCGCTCTTAAATTAGATTCATTGCCGTGGCCTTATGGCATACTGGGAGGAGCGCTCTAAAATTAGATTAATTGCCGTGGTCTTATGGCATTCTGGGAGGAGCGCTCTAAAATTAGATTAATGACCGTGGCCTTATGGCATTCTGGGAGGAGTGCTCTAAAATTATATTCATTACCGCGGCCTTATAGCATACTGAGAGGAATACTCTAAAATTAGATTAATTGCCGTGGCCTTATGGTATCCTGAGGAACACTCTAATATTATATTAATGACCTTGGCCTTATGGCATACTGGGAGGAATGCTCTAAAATTTGATTAGATTCATGACCGTGGCCTTACAGTAAACTGGGAGGAGAGCACTAAAATTAGATTCTTGGCCGATTCATTGCCGTGGTCTTATGGCATACTGAGAGGAACACTCTAAAAATAGATTCATTGCCGTGGCCTTATGGCATACTGAGGGTTCTCTAAAATTAGATTAATGACTGTGGCCTTATGGCATACTGGGAGGAGTGCTCTAAAATTAGATTAGATTCATGACCGTGGCCTTACGGCATACTTGGAGGAGCGCACTAAAATTTGATTCATGACTGTGGCCTTGGCATAGTGGGGGAGAAATATAAATTTAGAGCGCTTTAAAATTAGATTCATGACCGTGGCCTTATGGCATACTGAGAGGAATACTATAAAGTTAGATTAATTGCCGTGGCCGTATGGCATACTGAGAGGAACGCTCTAAAATTATATTCATTGCTTTGGCCTTATGGCATACTGGAAGGACCACTCTAAAATTAGATTAGATTCATGACTGTGGCCTTACAGCATATTGGGAGGAGCGCACTAAAATTTGATTCATGAGCGTGGCCTTGGCATATTGGGGGAGAAATATATATTTTTTTACCCGGGCAACGCCGGGTACCCCCGCTAGTAATTAAATAATTGTATGCCAGAAAGCTCGCACGCTAACTTTTTAACCAAGAATGAATCTTTGCACAATGTCGAATGTTGTTTTATCGAAATCTCGAATGAATGGCACAACTTTATTTATTACCAAAACGAGACAGAACCTTCTTCATCGTAGCTATATATTATGGAATCACTACCGTTTGAATACATGTGTCTAGGCTCCGCATAAGATATCTCACACCATTCCCATAAATCAAAATGCAATCCAGATTGTACTTACGATCTTACTTTCGATCACTTAAGATCCTGCCACCGTCTCAGTCGCTACTGAGTCAAAGGTCAGTACATACGCTCCACTTCCGACCATCTTCGAATACAAACGGCTTTCGGATGCTGGTATTGGTTTGCCATTGATAAGCGAATGTTTATACCTCAGAAAAATAACAGCTCTACACTAAAATTTGCCTCCAATAGAAATAGCATTTTCGCAGTGAGTTCCGACGACGGTAGTATTATTTGTGATATGGAGACTTCTCCGTGCTCCGTGGGCGGTACTGGTGACACGGGGCACAGACCCAGGTCACGAGCACACCACGTGCTAACACCCACGGCTGGGGGGACATCGACCGATGGGGACTGGGCAGCCGGCAGCCCCGCTCACGTTCCTCCCATCGTCTCAGACGCCACGGAGCCAAAGGTCAGTGCATACGCTCCGCTTCCGACCTGATCGCCGCCGCGATACAGGACACTTTTATCTGGTGATACAGGGAGGTTTTCTCTGGCGATACAGGGAGTTTTTCTCTGGCGGTACAGGAAGGCTTTCTCCGGCGGTACAGGACAATTTTACCCAGTGATACATGGAGGTTTTCTCAGGCGACACAGGAAGTATTTCTCCGGCGATATAGAAAACTTTTCTCCGGAGGTACATGGAGGTTTTCTCTGGCGATACAGGAAGTTTTTTTTTTCTTCTGGCGATACAGAAAGTTTTTTCCGGCTATATAGGATTTTTTATCCAGTGATACTGGGAGGTTTTCTCCGGTGATACAGCGAGGTTGTCTCCGGTGATACAAGGATGTTTTCTCCGGTGATACAGGGAGGTTTTCGCCGGTGATACAGAGAGGTTTTCTCCGGTGATACAGGGGGGTTTTCTCCGGTGATACAGGGAGGGTTTCTCCGGTGATACAGGGAGGTTTTCTCCGGTGATACAGGGATGCTTTATCCGGTGATACAGAGAGGTTTTCTCCGGTGATACAGGGAGGTTTTCTCCGGTGATACAGGGAGGTTTTCTCCGGTGATACAGGGAAGTTTTCTCCAGTGATACAGGGAGGATTTCTCCGGTGATACAGCGAGGTTGTCTCCGGTGAGAGAGAGAGAGAGAGAGTGAGGTCTTATCTGACGATACAGGGAGTCTTTCTCCTGTGACACAGGGAGGTTTTCTCCGTCGTCTGCATTTCAGAGGCGGCAGTGTCTCGGCTGGACTGGCCGCGACACGGGTCGCCAGCTCTGGAGCGAGCTGTCGATAAAAACGGCAGCGGTGGCCGGCCACGGCTTGACAGGTCATCCATCACGGCGGCGACGGTCGGCCTCTCAGCTGCCGAATACCCCCTTCAGGAGCACCCTGGGTTCAGAGGTCTTTTCAGAGTCGGTTGTGGCCCGGTTGGTACCAACCGGCAACAGGCCCGGCGATGGTGCCACATAACAGTGGCCGGCGGCACACCGCTGAGACAGACGCGGAGTGCCGCGTCATCATTTGCCGCGGCCGGCAGCGGGCGCTCGTGACCTGGCCGGTAAATGGCCGCGCGGCAGTGGTCAGCGGCTGCGACCACAAGCCGCGCCAGCTGGCTCCGAACAGGCCCCAGATCAGCCGGCCGACCAGATTCATGTGATGGGCTGTACCTGTGGGCACGGACAGCACGTTACACTTTCGCCACTGAAGTATGTCTGTGAGCTGGAATTACGACATCGGGCGGTAGAGGTCAGGGTTAACGAAAAAACATGCTTGATGAAACGCCCAATAGATCTACTAATATTTAATCTAGAAGAAATAACGCAGCCAGCCATTCGACCCAATTTGTGCTGGCAGTGTCACAGTGAATCGATTGCGGTTCAAATTTAAAAGGTAACCTTCTGCGAGAGCTACTTCATTCATAATGTTAAAGGGAATAGTTCACCTTTAACATGGTAGTTTAAACTGAGATAGCAGATTTGTAGAGCAGATCGAAAAATGGGTTGTGTGAAAAAAGATCTCCCTACGTTAAGTAATTTCGACACAGGTCTAGTCGGCCCCTTTTAGAAGAAGTTTAATTTCTCCGAAACTTGTTTCGGGTCCTCACAACGGTTGTTTACGTTACAAGCGGCCTGCGTATATATGTCTAAGGTTCGTCGTTATTGTGTGCAATAGTTTCCATATCCAAGCTACCATATGCATGACGTTATAATTGTCATGAAGTTTTTAATGCCCATGAAGGAGAAAAGAGAAACATGCCGATTTTTAGACGGATATGCATCTATCGTCCAAGCAAATGCCGTATTCGTTTTTTCAGCTCGAAATACCCCGTATAGGCAAATTTCAAGACAACTTTCAAGGTGACCTATTTCCTTTAACACACACAAACAAAAATGTTCAATTCCGAAATTTGTGATTTTTCCTACAGAGTCACTGAACCCATTGCCTCAGGGATAGTTGAAAAGAGCATATGATATTTGTCAGTTGGAACATCAGGAGCTTAGGTTCTGTCCCTGGCAGATTAAAAGAGCAATGGTATTAATAATTGTGTGTAATTAAGTTCTTCCGTTCCCGTAATTTCGAGACTCCTGTACTTTATTCGCTGCGTAAATTGAAACACACAGGCAAAGTGCAGTGCAGTTTTTCTTCAAACGCGGCTGAATTTCAGTTTTAATTCGAGTGCGTTGCTGCCTCCGCTCTTTGTAATTTAATTGTCACGACTAACGCGACATATGGGTTTGGCTATGTCGAGTTGCTGCCGCGGCTCTCGCCTCCGCGGCTCCCAGGGGGACGTATAACTGGCGGCGGTCCCTGGGTGTCCGGGCTGGGTCTCCCGTCGGCCCGCGGCGCCGTCCGCCCGCCGCGCCGTACGCAGATGGTCGGAATATATGCAAAATGCCGCCAGCCATCAGGTCACGTTTACTGCGGCACGGCAGAGCACGGCGGACACGTTTCCTACGGCACGGTGGAGCACGGCGGACACGTTTCCTACGGCACGGCGGCTGCCCGTGAGTTAACCCTCGCCAGTGCAGGGGGGGGGGGGGGGGGCGGGATGCCACCCCTCGGTTTTTCGGGAATAAGTCGCGTCAATATCAACTGATTTTGATACAACTTTCAGTGCCCTACTCCTGAACAATTTGACACATATTCTGCAAATTTTGAACTTGTAGGTTACCTGAGCCGTGACCTATGACCTGTTTCTTTCAAGGTCATGTCATGCGCAACTGGCGTCCCGTAGTATTGATCCTTGTAACTTGTGCAGTTTCCGAGTGTGTGTTGTTCAGGAGCATATGCACAGGTGTTTTCAGGTGGCAGTTGTGGTTTCCATTGAGATTGTGACCTCCATTGACCTTTTCAGAGGTCAACCGAGATCACTCACCTCCGATGACCTCATATTACTTGTTTGGCTTCTGGCAGTTTCTAGGACATTTTGTGACGCTGATTGCAAATATAGGATCCATTTGACATAATTCTATGTTCCACTGGGGTCATGCGCCCCCTCAGGTCAACCGAGATCACTGACCACAAATGACCTGACATGACCTTTTTGGAATTTGGCAGTTTCTAGGACATTTTGCGACGCTGATTTCAAATTTGGCGCCCATTTAGCATAATGATATGCTCATTCGCGATTCTAGCTCGATTAAATTCAACTTAACGCATTTACAATTTGGTTGACTTTTGGGTCATTGACATGACCTCAGAGGTCACCTAATGACCTAGGACCTTCAAATTGGATATCAATGGCTTCCTCTCATGACAAGCAACACGCTCGTTTTCTAATCGAACCTCTATCTCAATTAGGGGCGAAACGCTAAGGAGGGTGCCCCCCCTCCTCCCCCCCCCCCCCCCCCCCCCCCCCCCGCACAGTCACGCACTGATCGGACGCTGCACGGGCGAGGGTTAATAAGGAAACCTAAACAGGGACTGGCGTCAGCACAGAGACAAAGGGTTCCACGATGGTGGCGGTGCGGTTCGCTTGTTAGAGCCGTGGAGTCGTGTAGCGAGGCCGTGGACTTGTCGTGGGAGTATTAACTGTTCCCCCAGGTTCGGTTCTAATCTCTAATCACGTTCACGTCACGTGCCCATTTGTAATTTGTTGAGAAATGGGAGGCACCGCTTGAAAGTTTAGAAATCCTACCGCACGATGTCACTCAAGTCGGTCGGGTCGATTGCGCGGCGGCTTATGCCAGCGTTTTTGCGTTGTTGACCCTTCTGTGGGCCCTGGTGGGAATTTGTGTGGGCCCGATCGGTATGCTAGGCGAAACGGCACCGTTTCCCACCATGCCGCGTCGATTGGTGAAGGTCTCGAATCACTATCTCTGATAAGTTCTGAGTTTCAGCGTGGCAGTAGCGCATATATTTTATCTGGGCCCTTGAGGGCCTTCTTTGAGCCTGATCGGTATGAAAAGCGAAAACGGAACTGTCTCTAACCACGCCGCGTCGATTGGTGAAGGTCCCGTGTTACCATCTCTGATAGGTTCTGAGTTTCAGCGTGGCAGTAGCGTTTTCGGATCTTCTTTGGGCCCTCGTTGGCCTTCTTTGGGCCCGATCGGTATGAAAGGTGAAACGGCACCCTACAAGAGCGTAGCTTTCCAATGGTGAAATAATGAAGTATCTAGTTGATGTAGTTGCTGAGCTTCAGCGTGGCAGTGAACCGTGGCAATGCAATATGTATCAAAATGCAATATGCTCACCGTTATCGGCCCGAACGACATGCGCGCTGCCTGGTGGTAAAAATAACGCGGTGCCTCCCATTGATGGGATAGGGGGCTCAATTCTCGTTCGGGAGCTATCACAATATATAAAAGGAGTGTTCATGCCATGAAAGGACATTTCCAAAGAACCGTTCAACAGTTCATCCGACAATGATCTGAGACAGCAGTCTTGTTGATTGGGTCCAAAACAAAGTGAAAAAGCGTTCGCTTATGTGCAAAACCTTTCAGTACCAAAGAAAGCCAGTTTCCTTCTGAAATTGGAGACGTCCGTTGTAGGACACATTTCACAAACATCACAGCAAACATGTTTCATGTTGTCCCATTGCTGCTGAACAGACTATGAGCCTTTGTACGTGGTGATCATCAGCCGCCCACGGTCACACTAAGTCGCAGTCTACATCCGTAACACCACCGTCACCGTCGTCCGCCGCCGTTCCCAGGAGGGCCAATCGCCACGCCCTCTCGGGACTGCTGCGTGCCGGAACGGCTCCGATCTGCTCCGTGTCGTGGCTGCTCTGTGCCGGACGGCTCCGATCTGCTCCGTGTCGTGGCTGCTCTGTGCCGGGACGGCTCCGATCTGCTCCGTGTCGTGGCTGCTCTGTGCCGGGACGGCTCCGATCTGCTCCGTGTCGTGGCTGCTCTGTGCCGGGACGGCTCCGATCTGCTCCGTGTCGTGGCTGCTCTGTGCCGGGACGGCTCCGATCTGCTCCGTGTCGTGGCTGCTCTGTGCCGGGACGGCTCCGATCTGCATGGGTGGCAAAAGTGCTTTGAGTGGCCCCACCAAAAGTGGCACAAAAAAAATGACCTCAGCTCAGCTGGGGTCATGTTTTTACTTCACATGAATACCCTAACACCTGGATGCATGTTCACACCATCCCTATATTTGAAAACCAAACACAGATCTAACTCTCACTAAAAGCTACAGGTCAGTATCACTGACCAGGTGTTACCACAAAATAAGTGAGTGAATGATTCGAGAAAGACTGCTATGTTTTATCAAATCAATAAACATCATATCAAATAACCAATCAGGCTTCTTGCCAGAACGAGGCACAACTGACACCCTGGTTAAACTCACAGCAGATATCCAAAAATTAATTTGCACTCAAGCAGCACTCTTCCTCGACCTAAAACAAGCCTACAACACACTCAACATTTCAACACTACTTGACCATATACACAACATGGACATCACTGGCCACCTAGCACACTATAACTTAACCCTCGCCCGTACAGCGTCCGATCAGTGCGTGACCGTGCAGGGGGGGGGGTACGACCCCCTAGCGTTTCGCGCCTAATTGGGCTAGAGCTTCGATTAAAAAACGAGCGTGTTGCTTGTCACGAGAGGAAGCAATTGATACCCGATTGTAATGTCCTAGATCATTAGGTGACCTCTGAGGTCATGTCAATGACCCAAAATTCAACCAAATTGTAAATGCGTATAAATTGAATTGAATCAAGCTAGTATCGCGAATGAGCATATCATTATGCTAAATGGGTGGCAAATTTGAAATCAGCGTCACAAAATGTCCTAGAAACTGCCAAATTCCAAAAAGGTCATATCAGGTCATGTCAGGTCATTTCAGGTCAGTGACCTCGGTTGACCTGTTGGGGCGCATGACCCCATTGAAGCATATAATTATGTAAAATGGATCCCATATTTGAAATCAGCGTCACAAAATGTCCTAGAAACTGCCAGAAGCCAAAAAAGTAATATGAGGTTATCGGAGGTCAGTTACCTCGGTTGACCTCTGAGAAGGTCAACCGAGGTCATACTCTCAATGTAAACCACAACTGTCACCTGGAAACACCTGTGCATATGCTCCTGAACAACAAACACTATGAAACTGCACAAGTTACAAGGATCAATACTACGGGACGCCAGTTGCACCTGGCATGACCTTGAAAACAGGTCAAAGGTCATGGGTCATGTAACCTACAACTTATAAAATTTCAGAATAAGTGTCAAATTGTTCACAACTAGGGTATTGAAAGTTTCATCGCAATCGGTTGATATTTACGCGAGTTATTCCTGAAAAACCGAGGGGGGTGGCATCAACACCCTGCACTGGCGAGGGTTAACCATTAGATAATAGTTCAGTAATTCACCTCCCCAGTTAATGGTGTTCTTGAGGTCCCTAATAAAATTAAAATAAATAACTATACAAAAGATTTGAGTCTAAAAATTCGGAAAATAGTGAAAAAAGTGTCACTATATTTCGGCACAAACCTTCATTAGGTGACATCACCTGATATCTGACATCACCTGATCACCATCAGTCACCTGATGAAGTTTTGTTCCGAAATATAGTGACACTTTTTAGACTATTTTCCGAATTTTGAGACTGAAGTCATTAGTATCATTATTTATGAATTAGGCCAAGTCGCAAACAAGGGTTAAACTTCATTGATGAAAGAAGGGAGTATTATTACAACAAACATTAAAGTGTACCAGTAATACCAAAGCTATGACGTCACCAAAAACCATGCATAATCAAACCTGACCTAACCTTTAGAGCAATTACGGTTGCAGGGACCCACGTTTAGAACGCTCCGCTCGCATTCGCTCGCTGGCCGCTGCGCTGCGGAGCCTACTCCAGACCCCTACAGACCATCTTGTAGACAGTCAAAGATAACCCACTTTTCAGTCTGTCGTAATATTACCGTCAGCTGAATACTCTTCTGCTATGCTCATTATGGCAGCATGGTATGACGACACAGCGTCATATGGTAACATCAGAAAGGCAGCAGCATTGTGCACCACAGTGAAATTTCAATATTTCTTCTGACGAAGCCATTATTATTAATGGGTTAGGTTAGGTTTTGTTAGGTTAAGTTTAGTTTAACGGCTTTGTCGGAAGAAATATGGAAACTGTGTTGTGGTGCACAATGCCATAATGTATTCTGACAAAGCTGTTATTATTATTAATAGGTTAGGTTAGGTTAAGTTTAGTTTAACGGCTTCGTCAGAAGAAATATGGAAATTCCGCTGTGGTGCACAATGCCGCTGCTTTTCTGATGTTACCATATGCTGCCATACTGTGCATAGCACGGCACACTGACAGGTCAAAGATTACCAATAATTTCACAAGTTTTTCAAAATACAGTGAAACTAGTGATTTCACAACCATTTTGAGCATTAACAGCAATTTTAACGATTTTTAAGCTCACGGAACATTTCAACTACTTTAACTAAATTTCCACTTACCTACCATTTCACAATATGGACACGTTTGCCAAATGTTAAAACACGATAATAACCGCCTATACGGTTCACCGTGAATCATACTCCGTATCGACATGAACGAACGACATGACAAACTCAAAGTTTCATTACATTAGTGCCAGTGCCAGGGGGTTGTATCCCTGCAGCCACCATATAGATTCAATTAGCTAGAATGTTATGCAACAAAAGAACCACGTATGTCAAACTCCCGAAAACCGTAACATACGTGGTTCTTCCTAGGGCGTGACGTCATCTATTCGGGAAATTTTGGCGCACCTACATTTGTGGCGCAGCTTATATATGACTTTCTAACATTACCGAAAGAGTAAGATAAGAGCTCCTTCGCTGTCAAAATAGGAGTGACTTAGGAGCAAAATGCTATTTAGATAAGTTAGAGAGCTTGAATCGGCCTTTCTTTCAGGGCATGTTGTCTGTAAATCGGCTCGGTATAATTATCTATATAGTCTTTACAAAATTGCGAGTTATTTTGTATTTGTATAGGGACAAGGGATTCTCCGTCCAGATAACGTCACCACCCCTGAGTCGGATTTGGTCAAGCCGCCGGATGACTCTACCTTCTTATGCGACAGAACGAGAACCAACTGTCATGATTGCGCCATAAACGACGCAATTCCGCAAAAAAATACTTCTAGATAGTCACGCTGAATGAACCGGATTTTCTACTATTTATAGTAAGTAGAACTCTCAAATTCCCGCTGGTAGAACAGTGAAATCCACTGTCCTGACAGTAGACTCACTCCATTGAAAATACACAAGGAGGACCCCGCCGGGGTACTGTCGACCAGATAACTGGTATATATTTTTCTGTCGGAAATATGGGTCAAACTAAATTATTGACAATCAAGAGCTGAAACGCAACTGCTAATTTTAAAAATGTAAATGTAGGCACATACATACTCACATGATGAATACGATGATTACCTAAGTGAATAATACATCTGAAGTGGTTTTAACGAGCAGTATTTCTAAGGACATGATCGCTTAGTAAATTTTCCCAGGAATGACATAGTAGCCGTTTGCACGAAGGATTATTGCCCAGAAAAGTTTCTGAAAGATTCTGAAAGTTTTGCAAAACTACACAACCTTAACATGCGATTTTGGCTAGAAATGTCCCTCATAATTTTGTAATATGTTGGTAAGAATAAAATATGTTGACAAAATTGCGATTTGGTGGTAATAAGCAAGATAAGCATTGATAGAATTTCCTGAAAAGTTGCAGGAAGATTATATCAATACTTATCTTTCTTATTACCAGCAAACCGCAATCTTGTCAACATATTTTATGTTACCAACATATTACAAAATTATGAGGGACATTTCTAGCCAAAAATCGCATGTAAAAGTTTTGGAGTTTTCCAAAACTTCCAGAATCTTTCAGAAACTTTTCAGCGCAATAATCCTTCGTGAAAACGGCTAGCAATTATTTTTACTGGCATTTTGACCCCGAATACTTCATGAGAAGGAGCATTTTGTCCCCGACCTTATCCATAAAGACAGAACACTTTACCACCCCTGCCGATCTGGTCCGTGCAGTGGCTGCTCTGTGCCGGGACGGCTCCGATCTCCCGTCCAGCCGCTGGTGGCTGATTGCCTGTAATTTGTGAAGTGATTTGGCGGCGGAGCGGACTGGCGGCGGAGCGGTACCGTGGCGGCGTGGCTGACCGACCTGAGCGGCGGTACCGTGGCGGCGTGGCGGACCGACCAGAGCGGTACCTTGGGGGCGTGGCGGACCGACCAGAGCGGTACCGTGGGGGCGTGGCGGACCGACCAGAGCGGTACCGTGGGGGCGTGGCGGACCGACCAGAGCGGTACCGTGGCGGCGTGGCGGACCGACCTGAGCGGTACCGTGGCGGCGTGGCGGACCGACCAGAGCGGTACCGTGGCGGCGTGGCGGACCGACCAGAGCGGTACCGTGGCGGCGTGGCGGACAGACCTGAGCGGCGGTACCGTGGCGGCGTGGCGGACCGACCAGAGCGGTACCGTGGGGGCGTGGCGGACCGACCAGAGCGGTACCGTGGGGGCGTGGCGGACCGACCAGAGCGGTACCGTGGCGGCGTGGCGGACCGACCAGAGCGGTACCGTGGCGGCGTGGCGGACCGACGCACGGCGGCCGGTCGGCAGCAGCTGGCGATACGGGGTCATCTGCAGCGCTCCACTGCACCGTACTCAGCTCAGCTGACACAGAGAAGATTTACAGGGCACGGCGTGGATCTGATGGATATTGCCACACACGTGCGCGCATGAGGTGCAATGGCTCTTTGTGGGAATTCCCCAATGTTAGTACATTTTTAATCAGAATTAAAATAACCGGTAACCTCATAATAAGTATGTAAAGTAATAAATTAAGGCCGAAATTATATTAGATATTTCGCTATTGAAGCTTCGTCAGCAATGAACAATTATATGACAAAATAACAAGGCACAGTGGAGAACAACAATCACATGCATTAAATTATAGGCCACCGACGTTCTGACAACCCACTGATACATATATACATATATACACACATCGAGACATACATATACACACATAGGCATATACATATATACACACATATATACATCTGGACGGAGAATCCCTTGTCCCTATACAAATAAAAAATAACTCGCAATTTTGTAAAGACTATATAGATAATTCTACCTAGCCGATTTACAGACAACATGCCCTGAAAGAAAGGCCGATTCAAGCTCTCTAACTTATCTAAATAGCATTTTGCTCTTAAGTCACTCCTATTTTGACAGCGATAAGCAAGATATATGCAAGATATATGTATATATATATATATATATATATATATATATATATATATATATATATATATATATATATATATATATGTATATGTATATATGTATATGTATATGTATATATGTATGTATATATGTATATGTATATGTGTATGTGTGTGTATATGTATATATATGTATATGTATATGTATATATGTATATATGTGTATGTGTGTATATATGTATGTATATGTATATGTATGTGTATATGCATGTGTATATATATATGTATATATGTATATATGTGTGTATATATGTATATGCCTATGTGTGTATATGTATGTTTCGATGTGTGTATATATGTATATATGTATCAGCGGGTTGTCAGAACGTCGGTGGCCTATAATTGAATGCATGTGATTGTTGTTCTCCACTGTGCCTTGTTATTTTGTCATATAATTGTGCATTGCTGACGAAGCTTCAATAGCGAAATGTCTAATATAATTTCGGCCTTAATTTATTACTTTACATACTTATTATGAGGTTACCGGTTATTTTAATTCTCATTATCATGATTAACCTCACACAGAGTCTTCGCCACCTTAGATACATTAGTAATCTGAAGAAAAGATAACATATATGATGCTGCCTCGATCTTCGGAATATGCATGCCTGGTGAATGGTATATACGGCTGTTACTACGAAAATGACCGGTTAGAAATTCACTTTTGGAAGAGAACTTGTAAAAAATAAAGCTCAATAGTAGTCGTTTTCACGAAGGATTTTACGTTTGGGGCGATTAGGGCGTTTGGGGCATTTGGGGCGATTGGGGCGTTTGGGGCGTTTGGGGCGATTGGGTCTATAGCTCGTAAGAACAAGGCTTTTCCCGGTTATTTTTGGTATCAATCACAATTTTATGAATTCATGAATAAGTATATGCTCTTACAATGCAATATTTCCCGTTAGTTTGCTTTGAATATTAAAATTCCGGAGCAAATCTGGCAATTTTGTGTTGTGTTAGTTCCTTCTACAAAACATACTGCAAACGCCCTAAAAAGAGGCTAAAAGTATACTAGTATACTAGCTTTGATTAAATAAAATACGCAATTGACAGTTAGATAGGGCAAAATTGAAGATATTAAGACAACTAAATATAATATTATGATGACAAATGCAATCAAATGTCAAAAGCATAGACAGGCCTCAATTCATCGTCGCTCCGTCCCGCTGAGATCGTCCAATTTAGAGCGGTAACTTCGTTGGTTTCTGAAAACCGGAACAATCCTTACTCATTTATTTAAGCAACGAATCACACCAAATGTTCTTGATTTGATCAATTGATTAATTGATGAATCTCATAAAAAGCAGAACGATACTTCAGAAAAAGCACTTATAAACCCATGAAACATGCGGGCTTTCTGCAGCCACTGGTATTGAAAACTCAAAAATGTCGGCTCTAGATCGAACAGACGGCATGGCTGGGCGCAGACCACGGATCTGCACATGCGCAACGTGACGTCAGGCGACCGGCTGGCTCGTCGCCATGGTAGCGGGCCGGCTGGCGCCGGAGTCACGTGGTTACCGGGCGGCGGCGCCTGCGCGGAGACAGCGCAGAGCCGGAGCCAGCATTCTCGTCATCTTACAACAAATGATCAAAACGAAATCGTTAATTATAATGAATCCTTGCTATCAAAAAGAAATATGACTGAAAATATGAATGGACTAATTCATCTAGTTTTCATTGAAATAAGCTATTATTCCTGAAAATCATGTAGTTGCAAAATATGACTATTTCCCGAACCCCGCACATCCGGGATTCGAGCAAGATGGAGTCTCACCAAACGTCCCAAACCACCACAGCCATCTGGCATCACCAGAGCTAGTTTAAGATTAAATGTATATTTTTAAGTAAACTATGGTGTTATCATTAAAATGGAATTTCCAGAAAAATTCATTAATTCATAAAGTTGCGACTGATATCAAAAATCACTGGGAAAAGCCGTGTTCTTACGAGTTATAGACCCATTTACCCAAAACGCCCCAATCGCCCCAATAGCCCCAAACGCCCCAATCGCCCCAATCGCCCCAAACGCCCCAAACGCCCCAAACGCCCCAAACGCAAAATCCTTCGTGAAAACGGCTAGTGAGTGCAGTGCGTTTCCATGCGTTGACAGATGAAATGGTTCACAAAGAAGATAAAACTGGAAATTACCATAGTCAACAACATTATTCTTAAACGGTCTGCAATGTTAAATAATATTACATTAAAGCGTAACATCAGAATGGGTTAGGCTAAAGCTGCCGACGTCCCGCTGCAGCGTGGAGATCTGGTCTGCGAGGTGTTGTGAGAAATGAACTGTCGCCCCACCTCAGCTTCACTGCCGACACTACCCGGCAGTGCCACCAATCAGACCAAGGGGCAGCAGGCCATTCCAACCCACCGGGCGCCAGTTATCGGAGTGAATCCAGCACATCTTAACATAACTTGTACAATTAGCGTATTATAAAGTACGAAATGAGCACACATAGGCAGGAACAGAACATTCAAGCAAAAAGTATTTTTTACTGATGTAAATGCTCGAGACAAAAGTAAATCGAGTCTCGAAGCCGACCAGAGTAAACGCCGAAAGTGTTTTTTTTTTTTTTCCCTAGAATACGCAAAGCATATATTTGCATGGCTTAAAGGTTATTAACTTATTCACAACCATATCATTTTTCCCAAGCGCCGCCTAAAAATCAAAGTGCTCTAACATCACCAGAGAGCAGTCGCGCTGACCATTAGACCACACACACAGAGACTAAAGGGAGTTTCACATCAGGACCTTGAACCTGTTATGCCAACTAAATAGCACCTAACACAGAGTCTATGGTTCTTCAGTTTGTGTGTGTGCCCAGAGGGAAAAACGAAATGTTACAGCTGATTTTGTTTGTAGACATCTTACAAATTATTATACATGAAAAATTATTATCTGACGATGATAAGCTGATGAAACGTATCAGATTTCAAAAATATGTTGTCAAAAATGATATAATACCTTGTATTAGCTAAAATGATCATTGTCATATCCTGGTAGCCATTAATATGTTGTCACTGTATATGTCATATTTGTTATTAGTTGAAAATAATTGTTAACTGGAGTTGGTCCAAACAATACTGAGATGTAAATAATAGACCAAATACAATATGATATTGACATCTGGAAATGAGCATTCAGGCTCAGCGCCACAGGTTGTATTACAACCCCGCTCAACCGTACCCCGCCCAACCCCGCTCAACCCCGCTCAACCCCGCCCAACCCCGCCCAACCCCGCCCAACCCCGCTTAAACGAGAACTTCAAAGCGTAGCTATGTTTATTTTTGTGGCAGAAATTGTTGCTCGTGATTGAAGCTGTGTCTGTGTTATGTACATAGGCGTACACAATGGAGAGGGGGGGGGGAAATCTCCCCCCCCCCCCCCTGAAGGGCTGTACGTCCCCCTTTGGTCGACAAAAATGAATTATTTTTTGTATTTATTTAGAGTATTTTTTTTAATATGCCCTTTTAAAAAAAAATAGTGGGCCAAATCCGGTGAGTTTTTTTTTGGTGGGGGTACTTTATGCCCTCCTGAGCAAAAACTGCCCCCTCCTGGAGTGAATCCTGGCTACGCTACTGGTTATGTAATCATGGAATTATTTTTGTTCTGGCAAAAGAAGACGACGTTTTATGACTGTTTCAGCTCTACCTTAAACAAATATAAATGCAGAACATACAGTTTATATGTGAATACCCTTGTTGCATATTTTATCAATGAAATAAATTTTATAAATATATAAATTATTTATCAGCTACTATTCGTTTATTGTTCGAATATCAATATCCCTTAGCCCCAGAAAATCGCGTGCGTTCAGTAGGGATTGCCCGTCACTAGGTAGCTATCTTCTGTTCGCTCAGACCCCTGGGCGGGGCTGCGGAGTCGGATTCGGAGTTGGAGTCGGAGTCGGTCGGAGTGGGAGTCGGTAAAAAAAATCCGACTCCGACTCCGGCTGTCAGTCATCGGCAGTGCATGGGAAAAACATTTTCCAGGTGCATTTTAGTGAACCACCGGTGTCGATGACTAAACAAAGCATGCCATTCCACTTTGTTTGCTTCGATTCCCTTGCCATTTCATGACTTTCAATCATGGGGTGTATACCATGGTAGGCGAAATAGAATCTAGGGTAGGTTGGTCGGATGCAGCTCCAAAATGCCGCCCCGAGGAATTTAAAAATGATCATGGGAAATCAATTGGGAGAAAACACGTTTTAATGTGATGTATAACTTGTTCTGGCGGAGGGTCGGAGTCGGAGTCGGAGATACCTCCGACTCCGACCCTCCGTCTCCGACCCTCCGAAGTTGACTCCGAAATCGACTCCAGTCTTGAATTAACCGAAACTTTAGACTCCGGTCTTTAATTAACCGAAACTTTATCAACAGGCACAAGAAGTAACCATCCACAGCAAAAAAAAAAATATCCCATTTCAGGATTGAAGCTCATTTAATGGAAAATACAATAGTTAAGTGAAATAGATAGACATTTTCTGATCATAACATTTTATTGTAAGATTCCGGAAGTCCAAAACTATAAGCTGTCAGGTGTTGCGACAATCCTACCAACCACATGAATATTTAGCAATCATTAAATGCTGTAGTTAATGAATTTGACAACGTTCAAAAGGCCAGAACAAGTTATACATCACATTAAAACGTGTTTTCTCCCAATTGATTTGCCATGATCATTATTAAATTCCTCGGGGCGGCATTTTCTCGGCCGATGACTGACAGCCGGAGTCGGAGTCGGAATTTTTACCGACTCCCACTCCGACCGACTCCGACTCCAACTCCGAACCCGACTCCGCAGCCCTGCCCAGGGGTCTCAGCGAACGGAAGATAGCTACCTAGTGACGGGCAATCCCTACTGGACGCACGCGATTTTCTGGGGCTAAGGGATATTGATATTCGAACAATAAACGAATAGTAGCCGATAATTCGTTTATTGTTCAAATATCAATATCCCTTAGCCCCAGAAAATAGCGTGCGTCCAGTAGGGATTGCCTGTTACTAGGTAGTTATATTTTTTTCGGAGTCAACTTCGGAGGGTTGTTGTTGTTGTTGTTGTGTCTTCTCGGGTCGGCCCTACGGCCGACCGTAGCCCAAGGGCTCTCGGTGAACCAGGTAGCCCCGGGCCAAGGCCGCCACGGCCCCGCCGTCTCGCAGCTGCTTCGGGTCTGGATGGATAGTCCCGAAGATGCGGAGACGAGCGCCCGCCAGGCAGGGGCACCTCAGCAGGACGTGCTCCGGCGTGTCAGGCTCCTCCCTGCACACCTGACAGAGCGCCGCCGGGCACGCGAGATCGCTGCACTGCTGGCAGCCCCGGGTCGGTTGACGGCCGATTTGGTGCAAATAACTCTGCGAGCGGGTCCAGTGACCCGCCCGCAGCTGGTGCACATTGACGGCGTCGTCTAGCTCGTCGGAGAGGACCGGTTTCGGGAGCCGGTCTCCCATGATCCGCTTGAACAGGCATTCCGGCCAGCGACATAGACAGGCCAGAGAGGCGGCGCGGCCGACTGCCTTGGTGAGGCTGCGGACGTCCACAGGAACATCTTCCTGCGGAAGGCTGGAGGCCCCCTTGGCCAGCTCGTCCGCCCGTTCATTTCCGGGTAGTCCACAATGTGCCGGGACCCATTGTAGGAGCACCCGACTACCCCCCGCCACGTTTGCCAGGAGCAGGCGCCAGATCGTCGCCCCCAGCGCGGTCGTCTGCCCTCCGGCGCCGCTCGCGAGTGTGGCGAGCGCGGCCTGGGAGTCCGTGCATACGACCACCGGGCTCTCGCCCAGGTCGTCCCCCATCTGTTGCACCGCCTCCAGCGCCGCGCGTATCGCCACCAACTCGGCGCGCGTGCTGCTGCATACCACGCCGGCCGGCGCTTGGACCTCTTGTTCCGCACCGGACGGGAGGGCGATCAAGGCACCACCTCCCCCGGCCGTGACTCCGCCCTCCGCCGATCCGTCGCTCCAGATCCACACGGCATCCTCCGGCAGGGTTGCCAGGTGCTCCTCGGCAGCCGCCCGACGTACTTCGCCGGGGGCCGTCCTCCGGATGTCTGCGCCGATATCCAGCCGGATACTGACTCCGCTGCAGTCCAGCCACGGCGGAATAGTGGTATGCAGTCGCTCCTCCACGGGGACCCCGCTCACGCTCGCACGCGCGGCGGCTACCGCTCCGACGTCTCGCCACCCGGTGGTGGTCAGGAGGCGTCGCGGGACCACCGCCTCAGCGACCGCGCGGAGGGGGTCGTCCGTCTTCTGTGACGCCGCCGTTCCGGAGAGCCTCGCGGCCAACACTTCCCGGCGTGTCCGTACGGGGACCATGCCGGCCTCCGCCATGAGTGGGTTCCTCGGTGTGCTCACGGGGCAACCGGTCACGGCCCGCGCCACCGCGCGCATCTCCCGTTCGAGAAGCTCCACGTGCGACTCCGACGCCGCCGGGAGCCAGGCCGCGGCCGCGTACTCGAGCGCTCCGCGGACGTATCCGTTGGCGACTGTCCGCAGCTGCGGCTCACGCAGCCCCCACGAGCGTCCGGTCAGCTTACGGAGCTGGGCCACACGCGGCTTCACCTTCTTGCGGAGGCGCACACAGTGTTCTCCGAAGTGGAGCTGTCTGTCAAAGGTCACTCCGAGAAGGTGGAGATGCCGTGTTCCCTGGACACGCGCCCCGTCCACCCTGAGTGTGAAGCTGCGGGCGTCCTCGTACCGTTGGGACAGCGCCAGGGTCTGTGTCTTGCTGCCCGCTAGCTTCATCTTCCACTTCCTGGCCCACCCCGTCATCACGTCCGCGACCTGTTGGGCGCGGTCTCTGGCCTGTTCGATGGTACCGCCGTAGCTCAGAGTCGCCGTGTCATCGGCGTACATGAAGACTGAGGTGTTGGGGACTTGCTGCAGCGCTGCCACCAGGTCCGCCGACCACAGGATGAACAGGGTCGGGGCGAGCACTGATCCTTGGGGCAGGCCCGCTCGGAACGGGCGGCTCGCGCTGCGCACGCCGTTAACCTCCGCACACGCGCGTCGGTCACGCAGGAAGTGGAAGATCCACGAGACGAGGCAACGTGGAAGGTGGTGTGACATCTTCAGTCGGAGCATCTGATGGTCGATGACGTCGTAGGCCCGGGAGAAGTCATACGCCGTAAGGACGAATCTGGCGGCTGTCTTGCCGTCGACTGGGCGTCCCCTCGGGCGTGGTCGGTTCCATCCATCCTGGACTTCTTGGAGTATTCGTCCAAGGTTCTCCTCAGCGGAGCGGCCTCGCCGGAAGCCAACTTGCTCCACCGGGATGGTGTCGTCGTGCTCCAATATGTGGGTGACTCTTGCCGCCACCATCCGCTCCGTCAGCTTGGCTACGTGGCTGGTGAGCGAGATGGGGCGGTAGCTGGCGACGTCCGATTGATTCTTCCCGGCCTTCGGGATGGGAATGATAATGGCCCTTCTCCAGACTGACGGGACCTCCGCGGTGCGCCAGGACAGATTGATGAGGCGCAGCAGAGCATCCTGGGCGAGGGGTCCCAGATGCTGTAGATGCTCCGTGCATACGCCATCTGCCCCGGGTGCTTTCTTGGCCTTCATCCTCCGCAGCTGGTCCGTCATCTCTTGTATGGAGAAGGGTTGACAGGCATCGCTCCGTTGACCCTCACAGATGCAGGGGCGTGCTTTGGCGCTCTTCAGCTCCGCCTTCACTGCTCGGTCGCGCCTCCGGTTACGGGTGTGGCGGCTGACGCTGGCGTACATACGGACGAACGCCTCGGCCTTGGCACGGTCCTCCGCGACCAGCTGGCCGCGGTCCCCGTTTACCGCCTGGCCGGGGCAGACGTCCACCACCGCGCCCTCCATTCTCCGGAGCATTTTGGTCACGCGACCCAATGCAGAGGGCCGGTTCAGTTCATTGGTAGCGAAGTCCCGGAACGATCTCTGTCGTGCTGCCACCTCGATGTCTGCCGCGTTCCTCTTCTTCGCCTTCCAG
>JAXIVJ010000713.1:40000-135000 GCA_036785665.1 Chirona hameri | reverse complement strand
GACCCGTGCCCCCGGCCGGCCGACCGGCCCTGACCCTGAGGGCCTGCCGACTGGCCCCAGGATCGGTCCGGGTCTACCAGGCCCGGGCAGCGGGATAACGAGGCCTGTTGTACGAACTGCGGATTTAGCCAGCTCGTACAACAGTAACACCATAATCCTTCTCAAAGCACCCCAGACACACAAACAAATAACAAACACTATACAGGGCCTAATTCTGGAGAAAATCTGAGCTAAAATAAATACCACCGTATATGATGTATGCAATCTACCGCTATACAACAATATAATATGGACGACTACCGTGGTAAGTAGTTTCACACAATAACGAACTGGCGCGTTCCACGTGCACAGCGTGTCAGGTCCCGCACGATCGCCTTTCCAGTAAGAATACACTCCTCGGCGGACTTCGCCTGTAGCATCTGGGTTATCTTCCTGACCACCACCTGCTCCAAATGCAGGCGCTCTTTCAGAAGTAATTGGTCTGATCTGGTGCTTCCTGTCCACGTATCTGATGCGTATCCTCGGAATAGGAAACATTTGTATATTTGCCCATCGACATAATGGGGAGGTCACGAAATTGACCCGACCTGTGGTTATCGATATAACAAGTATGAGATACACTAATTGTCTTATATTATTAATTATAAGATGTCTGTCCATGCGTGCGTGCGTGCGTGCGTACGTGGAAATCAAATAACGTAACGGTCATACACAAATCGGTTAATAACTCGACAACCGTTGTAGCTAGGTGCGTGACATTTGGCACGCAGGTCTGGTGGCAGAGGCGCACCATCGTATGCAAATGTCAACAAGATACGACATACGTGTCGGCCGCTGTGTCATTGGCTTAACATTGGAAACGGTCAAATTCACAAATCGACGAAAACAGCCAAACTCGCGTCGATCCCGGGTCGATAACTCGCAAACCGAGGGTCGCGACGACATGCGATAAACACGATTCGACAGTGAGTAGTACATTGGTCTGGCGTGTCACATGTCGTTCAGAGCAAAGCTTAGTTAAAGTCGAAAGTTATGACAACTTACACAAAAAAAGTGTCATTTTCAGTATTTAAATCGATACTCCGAAACTGTCGAACATAGAACGCTGAGACTTCACTACTTTGCAGGCGAAGGTATCTTTAAATTGTATATGCAACACAAAGCTGTTTGAGTAATATTTAGGCAGGCTGACAGGCGTTGCAATATTTTTGCAATATTGTTTACCATGCTATTCTGCCCAACACCGTAAAGGATAACACGAAGACGAGTTTTCACAACAACAAAAAATACACACTCGGATAGCGCCCTCTTTACTGACCACTATCCACCCAAAATATTTCGCTTCTAGCAGATAGATAACTGATGATGAATACAAACGTGAATACTTCCTGACGCTATGACGCGGACTCGCCGGGACTCGTCAGGCGACGGCTGCGGCCGGGATTAGTTTGCCGTCCGACGTCAGAGGCGCTAGCTGATGTCCAGTGTCCTTGGCCGGCGAGCGTGTGAGTTCCCACGGCCGACAGCGGGCGCCTTTCATAACATATACATCGGACCGGGAAATGGGAAGTGAATGAATTGTCTGGCTATATATATATATATATATATATATATATATATATATATATATATATATATATATATATATATATATATATATATATATATATATATATATATATATATATATATATATATATATATATATATATATATATATATATATATATATATATATATATTAGCTGTCTATATAAATAAATGTCGCCTATGCTATTTACCTAAAATATTCCGCCACCGGCTAATAGTTAAGTTATGAGGAATACAAACGTAAAATATTGTTTAACACTTTAACAATAGACGCTCAGCAGTAGGCGTCGGTGGTGTAGTGGGTCGGGTCGCTGATCACTAAGTGAGCGAAGCGGGTTCGATTCAGGCAAGCGCCCGGGCTTTTTCTAAAACGGGATATCAAATATGAAAATATAAATTAGCTGGCTATAAAAATAAATGTGTATTATTAAAATAAATACCTAAATCGGACCGGTTAATGGGCATTAAACGAATTGTCTGGCTATATAAATTAGCTGGCTATATAAATAAATGGCTATATAAATAAATGGCCATATAAATGTCAGGCCTTCCAGTAGGTACTTATTTATGGCCTTATGTAATCCTGTACGTTTTAAATTGCTCTGGCATACACTGTGACTGTGACACGACCGTAAACTTTTTCGAAGTGGGGTCACTTGATCTGACCTGGTGACCTTAGGGTGGTGTTCAAACCAAGATTACTTTACTAATAAGGCTTACCCACGAAGGAAAAACGACTCCCGGTGTGACGTCAGAGCATTTGGCATCAATATTTTGCAATATGCTAGCAAATAAACAAAGGCGTGTATGGCGCGGCTATTCTCGTCATTTTTCTGCAGGATATCGACATACTTGGCGCATGTCAGGGGCAGACCCAGGGCAATTGTCGGGGGGGGGGCACATCAGCCGTAAACGGGCTCCCGAGCTGAAAGAGGCCCCGAGCGTTTTTGCCGGTCTGAAAATGCCTCCAGTCGGTCTGAGAGTGTATTTGCAGGTAAAGTGAAGCCCTTGACAAGCATAAGAGGGCCCTCGTCAGGCCTCAAATAGTCACATACCGGTCTGAGAAGGCCCTTGTTAGACCTGAGACGGCCCTATGCCAGTCTTATAGGGCCCTTGCAAGACTTTTGTGTGCCCTATGCTGGTCTGAGAGGACCACCGGTAGATCTGAAAGGATCCTCGGTCATTCTGAGAGGGTCCTGTGCCGGTATGAGATGGCCCTAAGGTCGGTAAGAGAGGTCCCTTAGTCTTTTTTAGAGTAATATCGGTGGGCCTGAGAGGGCTCTTTCTAAGCTTGACAGGGACCATGCCAGACTTGAATGGCGCTACGTCCGTTAGAGAGGGTCATTGCCAGGCCTGAGAGGGCTCAGACCAGGCCTCATGTTGAGGCGGGCCCAAATGGCTCGCCCGGTGTCCGGTATAGGGTTCTCTGAGGCCTAGTAAGGTCAGAGGACCCTATAGGACCCCCTCAGACTGGCTTAGGGCCATCTGAGGCATGGAAAGGGTCTTATCAAATAGACGCAAGCCCATTTAAATCCCGGCAAGGGCCATCTCTGACTAATGTAGGGCCCTGTCAGGACTGGGACTGGGCCTCTCAAACCAGCGTAGGGTTTCTATAAGGCTTGGTCAGGCCCTCTTAACCTGTGAGTCACTGGGGGGGGGATTTTTAGCCCCCACCCCACCCCCTGAGGAATAATTGGATTTTTTTAATGCAGGCATCGACGCCAAACTTGCAGTACCTTTTCAGACATCATTTGTACACCTTCGGTGCAAAAATGAAGCAATTTCGTCATTTGTTCTCTCTTTCGAGATATAGTGTATTTAGTACGTCACTACACACGATTTTGACTAAAAAATCAGCTCAACTTTAACACACCGTACAGATGCCATATTTTGAGCAAAACGGAATCCGAAAACGTCAAAAGATAGTAAATGGCTAGGGATACAACATGTTTATCTTGGATTTTCTGAAAATGTTGTGTTTCACCCCCACAATTTGAAACAAATTATTTTGGGGGAAAATGCCCACAAAATCAAAGTTTTCAAAGATATTCAAAAAAGGAATATATCTCAGAGAACCACATATGGGCAACTACCATACCACATTTCAAAATGATATCAGCATTTTTGACTGACTTATGGCATGGGTAAATCATGATGTCATATTTTGAAATTGCGCTTTTGGGCTTTTATTGACCAGATGCAGACAAATAAATGCTAACACTGTATTTCTGAGACAAAGCTGATATAGAAGCATGCCTTTTTCATTTAGATTTATTAATTTGACCTTTTAACTCTCAGTGACCTGAATTTGATCTGAACTTGACACTAATTTCACGTAAAGGAAATCAGGTAGTAAAATGACCATCACTATCGAGTTCTACTCGTAAAAGCATCCATAAAACATGTGCTGCATGACTTTCGTAGATATTTTGTGTATAGTGATCTTTGGTGACCTGACCTTGACCTTTTCTAACACTCACTTTAGCTTATGTGGGATATGTATCATACCTTTGAGAGCACTTTGGATGATCATGATCGCAATCGAAGGCTTTGATGCAAGTATGGTCCATAAACTCAAATACCTCGATTTTGACCTTTTACTTGACTGTGACCTAACATGTGACCTTAATTTGAAATTTGTAAGTGTGCATTAGGTTCATCTCAATGAGCGCTTTCGAATGCCGCCTTGTGCGTTTCGCTGCGATGATTGGTTCTGAAGATAACAGGGGGCTACCCCTCCCCCCCCCCCCCAAGAATTTGCACGAATCCCAGTCCGGTAATTGTCAAGAAACACACATTTCCATGTTTTTTGCTTTTCATGGCCACGTGAAGCATATTTGTGGAAATTTTCCTTTGGAAATCGGTTCGAAATTGGCCAAATTACAGTATTGACTCAATTACGGTATTGACCAAATTACGGAATTATCATACGATTTTGACCCCAAGGCAATGCCCCGATCGCATTGCCGGCCTCTAGTTGTAGTACATCCACGGACTTTCCATCGCTGTATTTCTTCCAAGTCTGCTGGAAGAATGACCTCACAATATGCATATGTATATAGCTGCATATGTCCGTGACACATCTCCGAGTCATCCAGCCGAGGACGGCGACCTACAGGCCACCTCGGAGAGACAATTAAACAACTCTGAAGAATTAGCATGACTGAAACTGACGCCTCGCTGGTGAGGCCCGGCCGACCAGGACGTCTGACACGAGGCGTCATACCGCGGGGCGGGGACCGGCCGACCAGGACGTCTGACACGAGGCGTCATACCGCGGGGGCGGGAACCGGCCGACCAGGACGTCTGACACGAGGCGTCATACCGCGGGGGCGGGGACCGGCCGACCAGGACGTCTGACACGAGGCGTCATACCGCGGGGGCGGGGACCGGCCGACCAGGACGTCTGACACGAGGCGTCATACCGCGGGGGCGGGGACCGGCCGACCAGGACGTCTGACACGAGCGTCATACCGCGGGGGCGGGGACCGGCCGACCAGGACGTCTGACACGAGGCGTCATACCGCGGGGCGGGGACTGAACACTGGACGGGGCGGGGACTGCACACTGGACGGGGTGGGGACTGCACACTGGACGGGGCGGGGACTGAACACTGGACGAGGCGAGAACTGAACACTGGACGGCATCGCGCTGAGCTGGGAGGCGGGTGGCTGGCTGACGTATACCCCCTGCCCACCTCACAGCCGACACTGAGGCTGGGTATGACAGGGCCTGGCTGGTCCTGGTACTCTGTCTGGCTGATTACGGCGGGCCTGGCTGGTCCCGGCGCTCTGTCGGGCTGATTACGGCGGGCCTGGCTGGTCCCGGCTGTCTGTCTGGCTGATTATGGCGGGCCTGACTGGTCCCGGCGCCCTGTCTGGCTGGGTATGACAGGGCCTGACTGGTCCCGGCGCTCTGTCTGGCTGAGTACGGCGGGGCCTGGCTGGTCCCGGCACTCTGTCTGGCTGATTATGGCGGGCCTGGCTGATCCCGGCGCTGGGTCAAGCTGAGTTCGGCGGGCCTGGCTGGTCCCGGCACTCTGTCGGGCTGAGTATGGCGGGGCCTGGCTGGTCCCGGCACTCTGTCTGGCTGAGTATGGCGGGCCTGGCTGGTCCCGGCGCTAGGTCAAGCTGAGTATGTCGGGCCTGGCTGGTCCCGGCGCTCTGTCTGGCTGATTATGGCGGGGCCTGGCTGGTCCCGGCGCTCTGTCGGGCTGAGTACGGCGGGTCCTGGCTGGTCCTGGCACTCTGTCTGGCTGATTATGGCCGGCCTGGCTGGTCCCGGCTGTCTGTCTGGCTGAGTATGGCGGGGCCTGGCTGGTCCCGGCACTCTGTCTGACTGATTATGGCGGGGCCTGGCTGGTCCCGGCACTCTATCTGGCTGAGTATGGCGGGGCCTGGCTGGTTCCGGCGCTCTGTCTGGCTGAGTATGGCGGGGCCTGGCTGGTCCCGGCACTCTGTCTGGCTGAGTATGGCGGGGCCTGGCTGGTCCTGGTACTCTGTCTGGCTGATTATGGCGGGCCTGGCTGGTCCCGGCACTCTGTCTGGCTGATTATGGCGGGGCCTGGCTGGTCCCGGCTGTCTGTCTGGCTGATTACGGCGGGCCTGACTGGTCCCGGCGCCCTGTCTGGCTGGGTATGACAGGGCCTGACTGGTCCCGGCGCTCTGCCTGGCTGAGTACGGCGGGGCCTGGCTGGTCCCGGCACTCTGTCTGGCTGATTATGGCGAGCCTGGCTGATCCCGGCGCTGGGTCAAGCTGAGTTCGGCGGGCCTGGCTGGTCCCGGCACTCTGTCGGGCTGAGTATGGCGGGGCCTGGCTGGTCCCGGCACTCTGTCTGGCTGAGTATGGCGGGCCTGGCTGGTCCCGGCGCTAGGTCAAGCTGAGTATGTCGGGCCTGGCTGGTCCCGGCGCTCTGTCTGGCTGATTATGGCGGGGCCTGGCTGGTCCCGGCGCTCTGTCGGGCTGAGTACGGCGGGTCCTGGCTGGTCCTGGCACTCTGTCTGGCTGATTATGGCCGGCCTGGCTGGTCCCGGCTGTCTGTCTGGCTGAGTATGGCGGGGCCTGGCTGGTCCCGGCACTCTGTCTGACTGATTATGGCGGGGCCTGGCTGGTCCCGGCACTCTATCTGGCTGAGTATGGCGGGGCCTGGCTGGTTCCGGCGCTCTGTCTGGCTGAGTATGGCGGGGCCTGGCTGGTCCCGGCACTCTGTCTGGCTGAGCATGGCGGGGCCTGGCTGGTCCTGGTACTCTGTCTGGCTGATTATGGCGGGCCTGGCTGGTCCCGGCACTCTGTCTGGCTGATTATGGTGGGGCCTGGCTGGTCCCGGCTGTCTGTCTGGCTAATTATGGCGGGCCTGGCTGGTCCCGGCACTCTGTCTGGCTGATTATGGCGGGGCCTGGCTGGTCCCGGCTGTCTGTCTGGCTAATTATGGCGGGCCTGGCTGGTCCCGGCACTCTGTCTGGCTGAGTACGGCGGGCCTGGCTGGTCCCGGCACTCTGTCTGGCTGAGCATGGCGGGGCCTGGCTGGTCCTGGTACTCTGTCTGGCTGATTATGGCGGGCCTGGCTGGTCCCGGCACTCTGTCTGGCTGATTATGGTGGGGCCTGGCTGGTCCCGGCTGTCTGTCTGGCTAATTATGGCGGGCCTGGCTGGTCCCGGCACTCTGTCTGGCTGATTATGGCGGGCCTGGTTGGTCCCGGCTGTCTGTCTGGCTAATTATGGCGGGCCTGGCTGGTCCCGGCGCTGGGTCAAGCTGAGTACGGCGGCCCGGCCGCCGTGTGACGCGACTCTGACCGATGACCCTTCCGGCCGGAGGCGCCAGATTAAATCAGGCCTGACGCCGCATCTGCGCAATTAATCGGCCCCGTCCGGACGGATGATTCATCTCCCCTCCCTCCCCCCCCCCCCCCCCTCCCTCCCCCGTCCCCCCCCCCCCCCCCTCCCTCCCCCGTCCCCCCCCCCCCCTCCCTCTCCAAACGCACGGCCATGATGCCGGAATTAAACATTAGCATATCTGTCACCGCTCGGCATAATTTCAATTAGCGCTAGCTAATTTTCATCAAACGTGCATCGAAAGCATGGCAACATCATCAGTTTGTTTTTGCGAACGTTCTGTTGTGGTTTTCATTGCGTTGCGTTGTCACAGGAGTCCTTATGACCTGCTTGATCTCTAAACGCATACCGTGAGCGATATTCAAAAAGTTATGTACGGTTCCATAGTATAGTAATTGATCACTGTTCAGCAATGGCTGTTTGAATCGTCTGTGCGTAAAATCATTTTCATAAATTTGGGAATGCGTTGACTCATAGCCGATTCATAAAGAATTACCAAACGACTGAACTTCGACTCGAATCGTCCTTCCACATTCTTCTTTATTCGACACCACTCTGATTCCTATAATCTGAGCCAGTCTTGAGTTAAAATTGGCTCGCCGTCGCAGAGTCGCGCATGGCCCTGATATGGAAAAGGGGGTGAATCAGATCTTTACAGACAGGATCTGGCAGGAACGGAGAACCATGCAAAACAGCATGGGACAATCAAACTTGACAAAGTTAAAGTTAGCATGATGTAAACTGGATTAATGTGTTTTGTCATTCACAAGAGACAGAAGTTGGCTTTGTTCGAAATGCTCCCTCTGCCAAGAAGTTACGTTTCGTTTATTTGCAATCCGGAAATTTAACGCCTGGCCAGATGGTGTATCGTACACTTCATTTCTTCAACATATTCTCGATAAGCTTCTGGCGCTATTTCAGATGAAGCGATCACCGACCAGTGTCGCCAGTAGCAACGCTCAGCAAACTTATAGCTCGGCTCAGGATCGGTGTTTTAACCCGCCATGGACTGGGGTCTCAGCCGAACGCCATTGACGGGGGGGCGTTAAACGCCCCCTAATTATCTTCCGAACAAATGGTCGCAGCGAGACGTGCAAGGCGGCATTCGAATGCTCTCAATGATACAAATCTAAAGTACACTCTAAAATTTCAAATTGAGGTCAGATGCCAGGTCACGGCGAGGTATTTGAGCTTATGGGTCATACTTTTCATCCAAAGCCTTCGATTACGACCATGATTACTCGAAGTGCTCTCCTCTAAAATATATGATACAAATCCCGCATGAGCTAAATTAAGATTGTTGGCAAAGGTCAAGGTCAATGTCCGGTCACAAAAGGTCACTATGCGCAAAATATCTACGAAAGTCATGCAACACATGTTTTATGGGTTACTTTACACGTATAATTCGATAGTGATAGTCATTTTACCACCTGACTTCATTTACGTGAAGTTATTGTCAAGCTCAGGTCAAGGTCAGGTCACATAAGGTCAAAATTCGAAATGGAAAAATATAAATAAAAAAGGCATGTTTCTGGGCCAGTTTTGCCTAAAACATACAGCGGTGAAATTAATTTGTTCGTAGCTGGTCATTAATCCCCCCCCCCATCCCAAGTAATACAAATACATTATAAGTTACCCATACTTTAGAAGCCATATGTCAGCGACAAATGGTGATATAATTTCTATATTTAATATGGTAATTGCCCATATGTGGTTTCTCTGATATATATTCCGTTTTCATATGTTCGCAACAAACTGTTTTTGTGGGCATTGAAAACAAAAATTGGGGGTCAAAAATCAAAATGTTCAAAAATCCGAGATGGCCATTTTGTAGCCCTTGCCATTTGCTATCTTCTGAACGTTTTTGTATTGTATTTTTCTCAAAATATGGCATCTTTACGGTCTGTTAAAGTTTAGCTGATTTATTCGTCAAACTCGTGTGTAGTGACGTCACTGAATTCGCTATATCTCGATTTTTAGGCCAAAGTGGTTCATTTTTGCACAGTAGACGTCACCTTGATGTAGGAGAAGGTACCCGAAGTTTCACGCTGTTGGCGCTATTGGTTTTTGAGTTATTGCGAAAGTTCATCAGGGGGCGTTAACCCCCCCCCCCCCCCCCCCCCCCTCCAGTCAATGGCGGGTTAAGCGATCACATCACGCCACCACATATTGCTCGTTTTACTGTTTCGCTTCGAAAAACACCGCCCCAGACACACTGTCTATGAAAGGATACATTTATCGCAAGTGGCACAGCATAGGTGTCTCCTACTCAAAGGTGGGCGTTATCGCGATAGTTTATCGCGATACTTTATCCAGGGGTGGCAAAAATGCTTTGATTGGCCCCGACTAAAAATGGCACAGAGAAAATCACCCCAGCTGAGCTGGGGTTATTTTTGTAGCGCATGGAGTCTGTCACTAGCGCCACCTACCGCCGTGGCGGTAGCGCCACCTACCGCCGCCACGGGTTACCACACTGGGAATATTGGGAATATTCAACCAAAAACCACATGTACTTGACTTTATCAATTCCCAATTACTTGCTTCATCAGAATATGATATTACCTATGTCAATTCTTACCTGTCTTTTCCTCCACCCTATATATAAATATCCTGGACTGACAAAATATAAATAAAATTAACTGTGGTTTTGCCAGTTCCCACAACACACTCAAACAATAAACAAATTTGCACTAATAATGCATAAGCTTATGGTTTATGTTAAAATAAGATAATGCAAAATATAAAAGTTTAACAGCTGACTGTGTGTGTCACTCATAAAGACATAAAGACATAAAAGAAAATTGCAACAAAGAGCCTCTTGGGCCCATCGAAGGTTGCGCCCCCCTCCACCAGTCTCGCCCCTTCAAATCACCTTACTCTACCTGCATAAAATAAGCCTAATCCCATAAGTATTTATGAACTAATCCCTTCTCTGTAAAGTATTTATCTAATCTAATTTTGAAGGAGGCAAGTGTCACTGCATCAGCGACATCCCCTGGTAGCTTATTGTGCATTACAATTTTATTCTCAAATGATATTTTCCAACATTTTAAGATCAATATTAAAGAACTGGCAACTGGCAAGGGTAAGAGAACATTAGGTCATCTGCATTAATTCCTAACTCCGAAAATACTGAAGTGCCAAAATGTTGTGTGTTGAAGTTGTAACTAACTGAGCGCCACTCATTGCCACTTGCGCGCCACTTGCGTTGTTTGTTTACATACCAGCATTCGCTAACCTTGGTCAGTTACTCAGTTGCTCGTCTGACTGCATTCAATAAACATTGGAAGTGGGACGCGGTGTTTAGTAAATGTCATTCAGCTATGCAGTCAGACGAGCCTTGCAAGTTATAAAGTGCCAGTGTCAAATGTGAGGTAGACTTTGCCCCGGGTTGCCCATCATCATGCCAGAAGCCGAGCTTTACGGGTGCCGGACGAAAAGTCGAATGGCAAAAGTAAACGGATGTTAAGTAATGGGACATTTAGTCAATAGTAAAAAGTCAAAAGTCCTAAAAGTCGGCGGGTAAAAGTCGATGTGGAAAAAAGTCAACGGTGAAAAAGTAAAACGGATAAAAAGTAAATTGACGAAAAGTCAACAGGATAAAAAGTCAACTGTCAAAAAGTCGACATGGAAAAAAGTCGACGGACCAAAAGTCAAACGGATAAAAGGTCAAGTGACAAAAATTCAACAGGGTAAAAAGTCAACAGACGAAATGGCAAAAGGGTAAAAAGTCAAAAGATAAAAAGTAAACGGACGGAAAGTCAAGGGGTAAAAAGTCGACGTCGCTAAAAGTCAAAAGACGAAAAGTCGAAATGGCAAAAAGTCGAAGGATAAAAAGTCGAAATGGTAAAAAGCCAACGTCGCTAAAAGTCAAAAGATGAAAAGAAAAAATGGTAAAAAGTCAACGTCGCTAAAAGTCGAAAGATGAAAAGTAAAAAACGTAAAAAGTCGAGATGGAAAAAATAAATACGTTAAAAGTCAAATAGCAAAACGTTGACATCGATAAAAGTCAAAAGATGAAGAGTCAAAAGGTAAAAAGTTGAAATGGCAAAAAGTCAATGACGATAATCAGTTCATTTTGCCCATTGAATTTTCGTCTCTTGACTTCCCGTTCATTCAATTCTTTTCTTTGGACTATCCGACTATTAACGCGGAAATCGCGTTTTATGCCTCAACAATGTATGTACAATGTACATATATACCTATTACCTACCTAAAGTAAAAATATAAAAAAAAGATTAGTCGAATTATGCTTTGGTTAGTTTATTGTGGTGTGACCCATTTATTAACGTGTTCTAACATTGATAAAAAATAAGTACTTCATGTCTTATGTATTCATGTAGATGTTATATATGGTTCATATTATAACTGAAGATCAGACTCAGCAGTGCCGCATCCAACGGTACCTATCCCTAAGCAAGTTGTCAACGTTTCTTTGTTGGTTGAACTCTTCAAAGCTTCCTTCCTTAGGCAATGCTTCAACAATACATTGACACTTTGATCGTATACGATCAAAGTATGTAAGTTCTCGTGATAAACGATAACGTTACCGAGGGCCTGAAAATTCAAATTGACTTGCTTATCTCCTGTTCAATAGTTAAGCACAAATAAAATATGGCAATTGGCATACCCTTAACCATGGCTTCGATTCCACTTTTGCGTGAGACAAACTTCAGTCAATATGTGTATTGATGCAGTCCCTGAGTCATGTATCAATGAAAACATGTATCATGAACAACTATGCCATCAGAAGGTATTTTGCCGACAATGGCAAAACAAACCCTCACAAACCCAAGAAAACAAATAATTACTCTGGATTAGATGCATCAAACTATTCGCAATACCCAAATGAAATTAAACTGACCCAAGCATTGACTTTTTACGCGTTGACTTTTAGCTATGCGACTTTTTACGATTTGACTTTTGGTGTGTTGACTTTTTCCCATGTTGACTTTTTACCTTTATCGACTTTTTACCTTTAGACTTTTTATCTTTCGAATTTTTACCTTTCGACTTTTTATCTTTCGACTTTTTATCTTTCGACTTTTTATCTTTCGACTTTTTATCTTTCGACTTTTTATCTTTCGACTTTTTATCTTTCGACTTTTTATCTTTCGACTTTTTATCTTTCGACTTTTTATCTTTCGACTTTTTATCTTTCGGCTTCTTATCTTTCGGCTTTTTATCTTTCGACTTTTATCTATACGACTTTTTACTATTCGACTGTTAGCGTGTTGACTTTTTGCCATGTTGACTTTTCACCTTTTCGACTTTTTATCTTTCGACTTTTATCTATACGACTTTTTACTATTGGACTTTTAGCGTGTTGACTTTTTGCCATGTTGACTTTTTACCTTTTCGACTTTTTATCTTTCAACTTTTAGCGATGTCGACTTTTTACCCCTTGACTTTTCGTCCCTTGACTTTCCGTCCGTTTACTTTTTCCCTTTTGACTTTTTACCCTGGAATCGAGCGCTTTACTTTCCCTGGCCTGCGTGCAGTTACAAGACGCCCTGCTTGGAGGGGCCAGTCGCCATCCAGCTGCTTCAGATGCATCAGGGAGCCGTCCACACAGTAGCCACGCCACCTGCCCAGGATCGGAAACCGCAGGCTAAGCTACCTCACCTGGAGTTGAGTGCTGATGGCACTGACACTGAGGTGGCCTTAGGCATATTCAAGCAGCAGCTGGCCGCATACAAAAGACGTCCCGGGGTAACCTCTGACGACCCAGACACACTGTGCTCCAATCTCTCCCGCCAGTGGCCTACAATCTCCTGTTTGCTCGCCATGGTGACACTCTCACCGCTGCTCAGACAGAAGATCAGATCATCGCCAACATTGAGGCTTTAATGGTTCGTCCTGAAAATAAGCAGTCACATGTGCTCAAACTGCAAAGGATGAAGCAGGATCACGGTCAGACGGTCGCTCACTTCTCAGCCAACATCAGGGCCGCTTCCAGACGCTGCCATTTTGACATCACTTGTGAGTGTACCAGACAGATGAGCTACGAGGACCACATCGTCTTGTATCAGCTCCTCTCAGGCCTGGATGACACCGAAGTTCAAGCAGACCTTCTCGACAAAACCGAGCTCACCCTGGCAGAAGCTGAGAAATACGCCATTGACCGAGAAATGGCGAAGCGGAGCCAGGCAACCATGCACCACGAAGAGATGGGTCGACTCAAGTCAACCTATAAAAAGCAGCAATCTGTGAGAGGAGGAGGAACCTCAGCAGCGGTGTGTAAGCACTGCGGTGCAGAAGAACACCGGAACAGGCGCCTAGAGTGTAAGGCCTCCGGCCACACCTGCACCTGTGGGCGTCGCGGTCACCTCCCTGAGGTGTGCTACAAGAAGGGTAGGCCCAGAACCAGCCCGCCTGAAAAACACGAGGCCATCTCCGATGATGGCATCTATGAACTCGCCACCAAGTACCTCGTCACTCCTGAGCGCGGTTTCATCGATGTTATCGCACGACCGCGGAGTAACCGGTTACCCGTCACAGTCAGTGTGGACGTCAACAGCATGCCCAAGCTCCGTGCCAAGTATGGCCCATCTGCCGAGTAGAGCACGGCCTGCGCAGCGGTAGCGGACACCGGCGCCACGGTTACTTGTTGTGGCCCTGATGTCCTCACCGCCCTCGGCGTCCAGCGAACGGACCTTCTGCCGTCGAACATCCGGTTGTTTGCGGCGAACAAGTCCCAGCTGCAGGTCTGGGGTGTGCTTCCCGTCACGCTGGCTCTCACGGCTGACGGCGGCAACAGCGAAACCACGGAGATACTATACATCGTTCGGGATCTCTCGGGGATGTACCTCTCCAAGGACGTGCTGACCACCCTGGGGTCCATTCCTCCCTCTTTCCCCTAACCCCCGCCCTCTCGTCCCGAGGACACGTCAACGGCCGACGTCCACTCGGTGACGGAATCGCCCGCCCCAGCTGCGCCTGATGGCAAACCACGGGCCCCCTGTGGCTGCCACCTGCGAGCAGCCGCTCCTGACCCACCTCCGACCCCTGCTGGGACCACGGAATCTGACATCCCACATCTGAAAGATCTTCTGCTCGCACACTACGCAGCTTCCACGTTCAATGCGTGTAGCCACCATCCCTTACCACTCATGCATGGCCCTCCCTTGGACTTCGCCCTGAAGCCTGACGCGGTCCCCAAGGCGGTCTACACACCGCCCGTCGTCCCACTCCACTGGGAGGAGAAGCTACGGCGCGATCTGGACCGGGGCGTCGCGATGGGGGTCCTGGAAATGGTGGATGTCAATGACCCAGTGACATGATGCTCGAGGATGGTAGTCACCAGAAAGCAAAACGGTGAGCCGAGGCGCACCATTGACCTCCAGGCGCTCAACGAGGCCAGCCTCCGTCAGACTCACCCGACTATGCCCCCGTTCCAGAAGGCCATGTCCATTCCACCTGGGAACTGCAAGTCCACCACTGACGCCTTCAACGGCTACCATTCCGTCGCTATCCGCGAGTCTGACCGACCCCTCACCACCTTCCTCACCCCGTGGGGTCGGTACCGGTACAAAACGACACCTACACTCCGGCGACGCCTACACTCACCGCTTCGACAGGATCACTGTCAACGTCCAGGACTGTGACAGGGTCATCGACGATACCATCCTCCACAAACCGACCGTGGGTGAGATGTTCCAGCACGTTGCTGAATACCTCACCCTGTGTGGCCGCAACGGGATCATCCAGAACCCCGACAAGTTGGCATTCTGTGAGAAAACCGTGTACTGGGCGGGTTTTCGGTTGAGTCCGGACGGCATCCTCCCCCTGCCATCCCACACCGATGCCATCCTCTACTTACCGACACCGCGAAATGTCACCGACATGCGGTCCTTCATGGCTCTCGTCAACCAGGTCTCGGTGTTCTAAACCACGCAAGCCCACCTGCTACCGTTCCGGGAACTCCTGAAGAAAGACGCGCCCTTCTACTGGGACGAAGCACTCTATTGGCTATTCAACGAGACTAAGGCCCATATCGCCACAGTGTGGATTTGGTGTCACACTGTACAGTGTACAAAGTGATTTATTGAGTGTGTATTGGATGCAGAGACATCAGTGATCAGAGAGAAGTCTAAATTCTGGAAAATGTCATGAGAATTAGGTTAAAGCTACATACATACAAACATATGTATTGAGGAATAACACCTGCTCACACCCACGCTCACACCCTTTTCAAGATAATGTTAATTTATTTTACCTGCTCTGCAATGTCCTAAGAATTGGGTGGAACATGATCATTGATAATCTAAAAATATCTGCAGATAAGTGCCCTATCACAAGTGACTTTGATCTACCTGCAAATAAAATGAAACTGGAAAAAAGGAGTGGAAGAACATCCACAGAGTCCATCAAAGTCCCCATAGTTAGGTACTAACCTAAGATACCTATACCCTCTAGCCTCCAGTCAGCCTTATATGCTTACCAAGTGAGCATTTCTCATTCAGTTGCATTACAACTTTCATCAGGTTTTCAAAGCATATCGCCTTCTTCAAGTCGAATTTGTATCAAATTCAGTAGTTTTGATACACATTCTTATTTGAGGTTGAGTTTCAAATGATTTTATATTTATTTGAGACGATAATTTTTTGGTCAATCAGCGACATCTATTTACTGAGTCATCTGTGTACAGCGTCATCTATCGTTATCCTTCCGTATTTTAATGCGTTGTCCCATTTTGTATCATTTTTCGTTTTCTGTCAGGGCGGTGCAAGACTGATTCTGGGGCGAGGGACGAATTTTGACAATTTTGGCGGGGAAAATGTCACGTTACGCCGGTTTATGTGAGCCCGGTAGCAGACAAACAATCTGTTATCACATTAAGTTCATTTGTTGCAAATCAAATATAAACGTTAAGCTTAGGAAACGTCATTTATTGATTTACCAACGGAAGCGGTTTCACGCGTCCGGTGAGAACGCGAGTCAAACAAAACCTGGCAAACAGATATATCAATGATTGCAGTAAATATGTTGCCTTAGCTGTGTCATGACTGGTGGTGTCTGGATGTGCAAACATACACAATTTAAGATAATTGATTATATCCTATTGGAACATCGAGCAATCTGCACGTTCGGGTAGTTTCAATGATGCTGACATTTGATGGCATGCAATCAGAATAGCAGAACCTCCAGAAGCATCTATATTACTATTTGATAAGCGTCTGTCTGTCTGTCTGTCTGTCTATTTATCCGCCACGAATGTATATAATTAAAGCGGTAAATCTACATTGCAGTACCACATTGATATAAGCAAATGATGCACGTGATTTTAAGGCTTTCAAACGAGTTTACAGATACTACCGAGTGGTATATAATTCGTACATTTCCGACGCATTTGATACGATAAATTTAGACAGTTGTGGTTGTGCAGTTTTGGGCGAAGGTTTGTGCTGTAACTAACATATGAGGTGTTAAGAAATATTTTACCGTAAAAACAGTTTACGGATACGGGTTTTAAATCGCTTCACTCCAGTTGAAAGCCAATCAGATCCAACCACGGATACTACACTGTCACAACCAATGAGAAGCAACCACGGAATCACTGCGAAACGAAGGTCATCGACATACGGTACGGCATATATCAATTAACATATACGCTTAGCCGGGGTGGAGTTTTCACGGGTTTAACGTGTGTGATCGGGTGCCATAGGTGTGCCACGGGTATAATGAGTGAGTGCTGGCTATAACGGGTTTATCACGTGTTCCACAGGGGTACAACGGGTACCACGGGTGTATGTCGGACACCGTAGGTTGTTGACGGGTACATCGGTTGTATGACGGGTACAAAAACGTATTATATATACGACAGGTGTCACGGGTGGTACGGGTTATCCAATCCCTAATTGCCTATCACTGGCTTGCACCACCACTTGACCTGTAATCGCCCAGCGGAGCGGACGAATTAGCACTAGTCTATATAACTATTTGACAAACGTCTGTCTGCCTGTCATTCCGGAACGAATTTAACACAGTAAAGTGGCAGTTCTACATTGCAGTACCACATTGCTATAAGCACGTGATGTTCGTGATTTTAAGGTTTTCAAACGAGTTTACGGATACTACAGAGTGGTGTATAATTCGTACATTTCCGACGCATTAGATACGATAGTTACACGCAGTTTTATGTTGTGAAGTTTTGGGCAAAGGTTTGTGCTGTAACTAACATAGAAGGAGGTGTTAAGAAATATTTACCGTAAAGAACAGTTCACGGATACGAGTTTTACATCGCTTCACTCCAGTCGAAAGCCAATCAGATCCGACCACGGATACTACAGTGCCACAACCAAGGAGAAGCAACCACGGAATCACTGCGAAACGAAGGTCATCGAGATACGGTACGGTATATATCAATGAACATATACGCTAAGCCGGGGTGGAGTTTTCACGGGTTTAACGGGTGTATAACGGGTGACATAGGTGTTCCACGGGTATAATGGGTGAGTGCCGGCTATAATGGGGTTATCAGGTGTTCCACAGGGGCACAACGGGTACCACGGGTGTATGTCGGGCACCGCAGGTTTTTGACTACCGTAGGTTTTGACGTTCTATACTTCGCGTGTATGACGGGTACAAAAACGTATTATAGGATATGACAGGTGTCACGGGTAGTACGGGTTATCAATCCCTAATTGCCTATCACTGGCTTGCACCACCACTTGACACCAGTAATCGTCCAGCGGAGCGGACGGGTTAGCACTAGTATACACTATATACAGCACGTGTGCTTTTAAAATGGCAGACAAGACGTTCTATACAAAGGTATTTATTGATGGATGATTGGAGGCGGATGAAGGACGGATGGCGGTCACTGAGTATCGGCTGGTACCAGGAGTTCTCCACTCTAGTCTCCTTAGTGCGAGATGCGGCTGTCGTCGCCCGTCGGCGGCCGAAACAGGAGAATTGTTCAGGGAGGATTGCGGTCTTTCAGGATTGGGGATGATCTGGAAAGGAGATGGAAACGTATGAGACATATGCATAGCTGAAACATTTGTTTCAGCATTCTATGTTTGCTTTATTTTGTTATCATTTAGCAAATTTGCCACTTAGCAGTAGAGCAAAGAACATCAGGATATTCCATAACTTACGCAATTGCCTCAAATACTGCAACGTCGTCTTATAAATCACCTCCAAAAATTGGCATCCTTCTATCGTTTTTTTTGTCATCCTACACCCTACATTCTAGCGGTTTTGTTTTGCCTCCTCCCCCTAACTTGAAATGAATTTGGCCACGCTGTCACTCTAGCATCCCGACAAGAACAGCTAATGTTTGGATTTCATTCGTAATGTCCATCGTCACGTCATCGACTCACCATTCCTGCTGTCTCAATTTCCGCTGGCTGTGCCAACCCGGCAGCTTCGCACCAGGATTTTGTTTAATACTCCGTATGCCCGAGTAAATACGGTCAAATACGGACTGTTCTGTCGCATTTCGAAGGGTTGCAATGCTTTTCTTGACGCGAATCGTGACATCGATGTGTGGCTGCACAGTGCCGCGAAGTTCAAAAAGAGTGTAATTGCATATGTACGTGGAGAGTAAGTGGTGACGCTTGTCTGTGGTGAAGAGCTGTGTTTATTTGTGTTTATTTATTGTTTTTATCTCTTATGACTTCACCTGTCAGTGGGTATTTTACCTGTTGGTCATTATCGTAATAAACTGAATAAACTTAAACTGAAACGGAACGCGCGGGGGCATACTTGTATTGAATGCCTCCCCCCCCCAGATTCCTGCGGGAGGATTTGCCCCTGATGCCCCCCCCCCCCCCTCCCCCTCCCTGGATCCGCCAGTGGTGCCGCACAGCTCAATAGTTCCCGTTCCAGCCAATAGATGTCTCTCGACGATGACGCCTAATGCATGCTGTGCCGCATAGCTCAATAGTTCCCGTTCCTGCCAATAGATGTCTCTCCATGATGACGCCTGATACATGTTGTGCCGCATAGCTCAATAGTTCCCGTTCCAGCCAATATATGTTTCTCAACGATGACGCGTGATGCATGCTGTGCCGCATAACTCAACAGTTCCCATTCCAGCCGATAGATGTCTCTCAAGAGTCAAGGATACCGCCTGCTGAATGCTGTGCCGCAGAGCAAAGCCGCCTCCACTCGTCACAGACGTCTGCAACGCTGACTGCATGCAGTATTTGCAGTATAACTGCAGTATTTGCTTATCCGTTATTGTACTCGCAAACAGTGTCCTGTAGAAACTCCAGCGGCGGCGCCACTGGGGGGGGGGGGGGGCAGTAGGGGCAGTCCCCCCTGTTGTCGGGCAAGGAGCGCCAACATAGATTGTTGTCCCTCCTGTCATTTAAGGATGACGCCTGATGCTTAATAGTTCTCGTTCCCGCTAATAGATGTCTCTCAACGATGACGCCTGATACATGCTGTGCCGTATAGCTCAATAGTTCCCGTTCCCGCCAATAGATGTCGTTCAACGATGACGCCTGGTGCATGCTGTACCGCATAGCTTAATAGTTCTTGTTCCCGCCAATAGCTGTCTCTCAACGATGACGCCTGATGCATGCTGTACCGCATAGCTGAATAGTTCCCGTTCCAGCCAATAGATGTCTCTCAACGATGACGCCTGATGCATGCTGTGCCGCATAGCTTAAAAGTTCTTGTTCCCGCCAATAGATGTCTCTCAACGATGACGCCTGATACATGCTGTGCCGCATAGCTCAATAGTTCCCGTTCCAGCCAATAGATGTCTCAACGATGACGCCTGATGCATGCTGTGCCGCATAGCTCAATAGTTCCCGTTCCCGCCAATAGCTGTCTCAACGATGACGCCTGATACATGGTGTGCCGCATAGCTCAATAGTTCTTGTTCCCGCCAATAGATGTCTCTCAACGATGACGCCTGATGCATGCCGTGCCGCATAGCTTAATAGTTCTTGTTCCAGCCAATAGATGTTTCTCAACGATGACGCCTGATGCATGCTGTGCCGCATAGCTCAATATTTCCCGTTCCAGCCAATAGATGTCTCTCAACGATGACGCCTGATACATGCTGTGCCGCACAACAACAGTTCCCATTCCAGCCGATAGATGTCTCTCAAGAGTCACGGATACCGCCTGCTGAATGCTGTGCCGCAGAGCAAAGCCGTCTCCACTCTTCACAGACGTCTGCAACGCTGGCTGCATGTAGTATTTGCAGTATGATTGCAGTATTTGCTTATCCGTTATTGTACTCGCAAACAGTGTCCTGTAGTAACTCCAGCGGCGGCGCCACCGGAGGGGGAGGGCAGTAGGGACAGTCTCGCCCCCCCCCCCCCCCCTGTTGTCGGGCAAGGAGCGCAAACATATATTGTCCCTATTGTCATTTAATGAGGCCCCTCCATGCTTCAAAGAGGCCCCATCTCGCAGGCCCCATCGCGGAGGTCAAAGGTGCCCCTGGAAGCCAGAGGGGGTCCTATGGAGGTCAGAGGGGGCCTTTGAAGGCAGAGGAGGCCATCTGGAAATCAGATGGGAGGTCAGCGGTGGGCCCCTGGGGTCGGAGGGGGTCCTTTGGAGGTCAGAAAAGCCACCGAAGGTCAGAGGGGCCCTCTGGAGGTCAACGGCCAGGGGTCCCATGCAAGGGCGTAGGCAGGGGGACAAGGGGCCATGGCCCCCCTGGAGGCCAGGCGGTCCCATCTGGCGACCGAGCGAGGGCCCCCTGGAGCCTAAGGCCCCAGTGTTTTGGATGGTGTCAGGCGCCCGCGAAACGCCTTACGTCGCATAAAAGAACACCCACAAACCTAACAAAATCGTAACACGAATAAACCAGTAAGGCGCCATAGTTGGCGATGAACGAGCGAGCGCGAAGGAAATGTATGGGCAATTTCAACTCGATCGGCCAAGTAGTTTCTGAGATACAAAAAATGTGCGCACGTGCAGAGGCACTCACCTTTGACTTGTGAGGAAAGTGGGGGCTGAGAGGTCCCTAACCACACACCAAATTTGAACACAATCGGCTCAGCCGTTGCAGAGATATATAATAGGGGTGTGCACGTGCGTACGTGCAAAGCCACTCCACCCCTGACTTGTGGAAAGGCGGCGGCTGAGAGGTCCGTAACCACACACCAAATTTGAACACAATCGGCTCAGCCGTTCCTGAGATACAGAATATAATATAATAGTGCATGTGCGAACGTGCAGAGCCATCCACCCCTGAATTGTGGGCAGTGGCGTACCCAGGATTTACTCCAGGAGGCAATTTTACTCAGGGGGCATAAATTACCCCCCCCCCCCCCCCCCCAAAAAAAAAAACTTACCGGATTTGGCCCACTATATTTTTAAAAGGGCATATTTGCACTATTTTTCTCTTTAAAAAAAAATCAAAAAAATCATTATTTTTTCGACCAAAGGGGGCACGTACATACCTTCAGAGGGGGGGGCAATTGCCCCGTTTCCCCGCCCTCCCCCCCCCCCCCTATGTACGCCTATGCTTGTGGGAAACTGGCGGATGAGAGGTCCCTACCACACACGAAATTTGCACATAATCTGCCCAGCCGTTGCGGAGTTATTGCAAGAGAATACTTGTCAACACCCCTCACGCGGCACGCGCCACGCGCAGTGGTAGTCGCCCACATGAGTAGGCACTGGTCTCAAACAGGGTAGGTTAGATGGGGCTGCTCAGCAAAGAAGTCCGCTAGTCAATCGGACGTGCGGTTGCAGAGACATGAGCTTCTCAAAAGCGTCACCACGGGCCGGGTCGGGCCGCTCATAATCAGATTTTCCCCATACACCACGGAAGGACGAGCGAGCGGGAAGCATTTGCTTGTTTGTTAAAGGCATGTATATGTAAATACGTACAAAAGGGCCCAGACAATGTGGAGAGGGCCCTCTACCAGCTTGTACAGGTCCCAGCCGATCTGCAGATGGCTCCCTGTCGGCATTTAGAGGGCCACTGTCGGTTGTAGAGGGCCCTATGCCGGCATTTATAGGGCCCTGCCGATCTGTAGAGGGTCCCTGCCGATCTGGAGAGGGCCCTCTTCCAGCCTTTAGAGGGCTCTGCCAATCTGCAGATCAGCCTGCCAATATGTAGAAGACCTCTGTCGGCATTTAGAGGGCCCTGCCGACCTGTAGAGGGCCCCGGCGGCCTTTAGAGGGCCCTTCCGGCCTTTGAGAGCCCTTAACCCGCGAGTTACTGGGGTATATTTCATAACGCGACTTACTGGGGGGGGGGCTATTTTTAGCCCCCCCCCCCCCCCCCCCCCCCCTCTGATCTCCGGAACTACTGGACCGAATGTATAAATTCAAACGGCATTCGATAGCCCTGGGAAATTTATCGAGGGAAACATAATATTGTTGACCTCGGGTTCACCGATGACGTCACAGGTCAGGTCAAGTACAAAATATTTGACCGTGTCAAAAGGTCTCGATGGATGGAACTGTCGCGCAAAATTGCGATATTAAACGCATAAGCTGTCGATAAATCGGTATGATTCGTGTGTCTGACACTTCTAAGTACCTTTCTAAGCTGTGTATGACCTTGGGTCAGGTCAAGGTCATCCGAGGTCACAAGCTCAAACTGCAGATTACGGTCATTAGGCGTTGTAACACATGTTTATGGGTTTGTTTTTCGTCTAGAACGCGAAAAATGACCTTAGAACATTGTTTGTTCCGTATAAATAGAAGTAAAAAGCAAAAATGGAAATGCGTTTTTATGCATAGTAATGCTGTGAGAAGTGGCCGATTTTGGTTATTTAAAGGTCATAACTCGGTCATTTTTAAAGATATCAACTTGAAATTTGGTACACATATTCACCGCATACGTCTCTATCGCATATATTCCGGTATTTTGAAAACTCTGATTTTTTCTTGAAAATTTTGTAAAACAAAAAAAAATTGTATTTGGATTTCTCAAAATTTTGAATTTAACAAAATCTCAAAAATCCGAGATAGCTGTTTGATATCCCGGTCTATTGTCAGTAATTTGATTCGAAACAATTTAGTTTATCTCAAATATCGTACCTTTGACAGCGTTTTCTGCAACCCATTATTTTTTCAACAAAAACCGAAGAACATGACGTCACTCTGACGTCATTTCCGGTTGATCTATCATAGCCTTATAGTTTTCCTTTTGCCAACATGTGTAGAATTGATGTGGGAGAAGGTACTGCAAGTTTGGTGACGATGGCGGTGTTTGTTTAGGAGTTATTGCAAAATAACGGGAGGGGGGGCAAAAAATAGCCCCCCAGTAACTCGCGGGTTAAGGCTTCTAGAGGGCGCTTTCCACCTTTAGAGGGCCCTGCCGACCGTTAGAGGGCCCTGCCGATCTGTAGATTGCCCTGCCAATCTGCAGAGGGCCTCTTCCGGCATTTAGAGGGGCCTGCCGACCTGTAAAGGGCCCTGTCGACCTATAAAGGGCCTTGTTCCAGCCTTGAGGGGTCTTGTCGATCTGCGGAGTGCCACAGCCAATCAATAGAGGGCTCTCTGCCGGCCTTTATATGACCCTTCCGGCCTTTAACTGGCCCTGCTGGCCTTTAGAGGGCCCTAGATCGCCCTGCCAATCTGCAGAGGGACTCTGTCGGCATTTAGAAGGCCCTGCCGACCTGTAGAGGTCCCTCTTCCAGCCTTTAGAGTTTAGGGGCTCTGCCGATCTGCCGAGTGTCCCAGCAAATCTGTAGAGGGCCCTCTGCTGGCCTTAAGAGGGTCCTGCCGATCTGTAGAGGGCCCTCTGTTGGCCTTTAGAGGGCCCTGCCGATCTGCAGATGGTCATCTGCGGGCCTTTAGAGGACCCTGCCGATCTGTAGAGGGCCCTTGCTGTCCTTTAGAGGGTCCTGTGGTGGTAGAGGTGGTCTGCCGGTCGAGCGCCGGTGAGACTCTCGAAGAAAGATCAGCCAAAGTTATCATTGTTTTTCAGTGTATGCTAGTAACGTCTGAAAGGAGTACAAGGCTTTGACAATGTACGAGTATTAACCCGGCATTGCCTGGGGTCTCAGCCGAACGTCATTGGCTGGGGTGGCGTTTTTCGCCCCCTGGTTATCTTCCGAACCAATAACCGCAGCGTCGACCTGCAGCGGTGGCCGAAGATCTCGTCTGGACACACATCCGGACAAACACGTTGGTCCGTACTTTCCAGAGCGACCCCCCCCCCCCCCCCCCCTCCCTCCCCCAGTGGAAATATTCATCCTTCTATTATTTTGGATTAGAAGCGCCTTGACGAGACAAACACGATGGCGTACAAAATTAGTGCCTTATTACTATTTTACATTAGGTAAACATTAGGTAAAAAGTTATTTGCGTAAAACTGTTTTGCCAAAAATAGTTTTTTACATTTGAGGACCTCTGGAGCCTAAAATATTGACCTGAGCTCAAATTTGTGGACACAGATGGCGATTGAATATTTCAAGAGCTTTCGATTGTTTTTCTGTGTGTTCCTAGCTATCATAGTTCCCGATATATTTTGGGGTTTCTGGAGCGAAGTTCTAAAACTGGAAAATCTGACCTTTGATGACCTGAATATTGACCTGACCTAAAAAACAGATATACCTTCCATAGAGCTTGTCTCGAGCTATCTAACGCCATTGTACGCTTGTCATTACGTTACGTGGCTTTCGAGATTTTAGGGGGGGGGCGGAATCCCCACTCCCCTCCCCCCCCCCCCCCCAGGGGGGATTCTGTGTTGTGATAAGTTCTGTGTTGTTTCCTCAATCCGAATTGAAGAAGATTCAGGATATTATTTTGATTAACCCGCGCCCCGATGGAGGTGGCCGAATATCCCCCTCCCCCCCCCCCCCCCACCCTCCCTGATTTTCTCAATAACTTGAAAACAATTATGGATATCGACGTTAACCTTTCAGTACCTTATGCTGCATGCATTCTACGTCTTATCACAACATTTCAATGAAAATGGTGGAGTATAGACGGTTGCAAAATGGACGAAGTTACTCACCCAAAGTTCTACCACTTGGATTCTTGCTCCATTGCTCTTCCTGATTTCAAAACAGTTTTTGTTTCTGCTCTAGAGCATCGTTAAAAATCAAAACCCTCATTTTGTTGCTATTGGAAACTGAGTGCTCTTCCCTCTGTTGTCTGGGTAACCAAAAAAAAACGCGCCGAGTTTCGAGGCTTACCATTTCGTGTTGGTAATAGATATGAAGTTGACACTTGGTACGCATACGAAACAATTAATTCTGCGTTAAGCAAAACAAATCATATCAATCGGATATTTAGTTTCGATGTTATAAGACATTATCTACCCTTTAAACCCTTTAAAAAACGTTTTTTTACTTTTTTCATTTCCACGCGTGAACGATCGGACCACCGCCAACAAACGCGACTTCCACTGCCCGATACTGGTGCGGATGAGCTCCACCTCCACTCCACATCCGCGCCAGTATCGGACATCCGCGCCAGTCGCGTTTGTTGGCGGTGGTCCGGGCTAAAGGTGGTCCGATCGTTCACGCGCGGAAAAAAACGTCAGCAACCCGTTTTTGGAAAAGGTTTAGATAATATCTTATAACATCGAAACTAAATATCCGATTGATATTATTTTTTTTTTCTTAACGCAGAATGAATTATTTTGTACGCGTACCAAGTATCAACTTCATATCTATTACCAAAACAAAATGGTAAGCCTCGAAACTCGGCGCATTTTTTTTTTGGGGGGGGGCTACCCGGATAACAGAATACAACAGAGGAAAGGGCACTCAGTTTCAGATGGCAAAATAAATAAGGGTTTTTGATTTTTAACGATTTTGAAAGAATTTAAAGATTTCTTAAGCTGCAACAAAAACTGTTTTGAAATCAGGAAGAGCAATGGATCAAGAATCCAAGTGGTAGAACTTTGGGTGAGTAACTTCGTCCATTTTGCAACAGTCTAGTGGAGTACCTACTTTGGGAGATAATGACGTTTTAATCACGTCATGTCATGCCATTTATGGTGGAAAAACAATAAATGTTTGAAAAATCGTAGACAATCGGGTTTTGAAGCAAATTGTAAATAAAAAACGCAGAAAGAAAGGATATAACACTATATTGAGAATGGCTATCGCAGATTTTTGCAATTTTGAGCTTTTGACTCTCTAAAATAAAAATACAAACATTTTCGTTTTTTATATTTAGTCCAAATATTTTGTAATGGATGGATTTCCGAGGTCAGGCCCCGCGCTAAGCATAGCTTGTTGCGCAGGCCCTGACCCCACCACCCGATCAAGCAATTCCTGGCGTCCGGCAGAATTTAGAAGCGAAAGTTGTACGTGCCCGACATACCTGGACACGGTCCGCCCCGCCCTCTGACGTCACCTGACCTTGAGTGCGACCGCTGCCACCGGCCACAGGCCATCCCAGTCAGGGACAAATAGCGAGTGCCGAAGCGATTCGAACCCGAGCTGCCACTACCGGGTGAGGTCAGAAGTCCAGCGCTCTCCCAACTGAGCTACAGGGGCGGACTGTCGAAAGTTATTTGTCACAACATACAACATACATTAATAATTATGTGCGCCCCCTTTGGCTACGAGGGCCCCTCTGATTCCCCCCCCCCCCTCTTGGTAAACATCCTGCCTCCGCCCCTGGTCCCCTGTTGGCCAGAGGGGTCCTATGGCGGTCAGAGGTGCCCCTGAGGTCCAGAAGCGTCCCTCTGGAAGCCAGAGGGGATGTGAGAGGAGCCCTATGGAGTTCAAAGGCCCCTTCTCAAATAAGGCCCCCTCTCAAATGGAATACCCCTAAATTTATACTTGCCCCCCCCCCCCCCCCCCCCGACAAAAATCCGTGGCGCCGCCCCTGAGTAACTCTCGCCGTCGAGACTGAATGATGAGAAAACATAACTTGATTATGGTTCTATAAATTAAGCATTGCCCCGATATTGTTAGTCGTTTATGAATAGACAAATTACGACTCATTTAAGATCAATCCGACTCACATTCGACTCAAGAGTAGCACAGCGACTTCATTTCCGACTCGACTCTTCCTTCAGCAATTTTTTAGTCAATTTTCAAGGCAACCCCACTTCAGTTGAATTCATTTTAGTCAGCATCGACTCACCAGTCACCGACTCTCATTCGAGTGGATCAGCAGAGCACTGTGAGCCGTTGTTTAGTATTACGCCTATCACTTTCACCGTTTCATTGTTGCGTGTCAGCAGATAAAACTTCAGGCCTGACCACAGGCAGCCAGACAGATTTTCGGCACCGTCTTCACCCATTTTCCGTCGCAGCCGATTGAAACTAACGTGGTCGGCCGTCACTGTCAGCGTCGGTCCCGGGGGCGCCACCGACACGGTTTGCACTGCGGCTACACCGCCACACCGGCCCGCGGGACTGTCTGGGACTGCTCCACGGGACTGTCTGGGACTGCTCCACGGGACTGTCTGGGACTGCTCCTTTGCCGCCCTGCCGGGGGTCGGTGGTCACCAGACCAGCGTGGCGCACAGTGTGACCAAACGCCAGTTTAGCCTGAATTTATTCGTAGTGCCTTTCAAGGGCGGATCCAGCGGGCCGTTTTTTTGGGGGGAACCAGTTTGAGCAGACCTTACCGAGGTACCCACAATTTCGAATTTCTCCCTGGATTTGGGCCACTTTATTTTGCAACCACACGATTTCCAACGTTTTGCTTTCTTTAGCTTTTCGACCTTTTTGGATATCGAAAAAGGTGTACCTATGTTTTCGTTCCAGACTGCAAGGAAAAAACATGAAAATGTGTGCTGAATCAAGCCGGCTTTGCCCTTAAGAGCAAGGACGGAGCCATCCGTTCGTCTTCGGGGCCAACTACTTTTTGCTACAAGGTTCGACGACCCTTGGCAAAAACAAGAGTATCTTAGATTTGAATAGCTTTTTGCGGTCAAGGGAAAAATGTTGGTGGAAAGAAGTTAAAATAGAAATTTTAAAAAGAACTTGGAGCATCAAATAAATGGTAGTTTTCTTCAGAATTTCCAGCTCCGAATCTCGAATAGTAAACCAGGGGGAGGGTCCGACCGTAAAAATCAATACGCATTTCGCTGCCCAAATGTTTGTCGTTGTTATCTGCTGCGCTCCGATAAAAAAGAGCTAAAGGCGAGGACGTCAAACATGATCGAACCAGTCGCACTTCCGCCATTCAAAACAATAATACAGATGACCCGATCATGGCGTCAAATTCAATATGCATTTCGAGAAACTTTATCTACCCATCTATGCACCGCATACGGATAGGATGATCAACTTCCGTTGCCAGGTTCTTGAAAAAAAATATGTCCCTGCTCCCGGACCTAGAGGCCATTTGCGCATCTCGGCGGGCGCATAGATGCGACACTGCACGCAGACGAAGTAACCGATACCTACTACGATGAACGCTGCATTTAGCATATTACTGCCATACAGTCTATGGCAGAAACCTGCGGCAGCCGGCCAGGCAGCGGCAGCCTGAAATAATATAGCTGGCGACTTCCCGATCGCGCAGAGAAGTCAAAGACTTCGCTGACGGATGGCATAATGTCATCCGTATAGGTCAGACCTGTATGTATCGCGGTGGGCTTCGCACATGATCAGCGCCTCCATCCGGAGCTCGGTCATTGTCGCTCGGAGAGAGGTTAGTCTTCTCCACCTTACTGAACACCCTCTCCGCCTCCGCCGTTGTAAAAGGAAGAACGGCAAAGACCTACAGGAAAAAGGATGGATTTGGACCGATTGTTCTATTGTAGACTTGCTTGACCGAAATGGTACTGGATAGAAATAATGAAATAAGGACACCTGTAAACGTGATAATGATTAAATTTATAAATTACCCCTCACCCTGGTGGGGGTCATTTGTCATTTTGACCCCCCCCCCCCCCCCCCCACCCCACACCCGTCTGAGTTTTTTCTCTCGAGAATAGCGGAAAAACAGCGGCGCGCGCGCCACCAAATTTTGCCAAAAATGCCCAAATTTACCCAGTACCGTTCTAAAAACATGTATTATACTTCACGTCTTGGGGGGGGCAAAACATAGTCCCCCCCCCCCTTGAACTGTCTTGGGGGAGGGGGACATGGCCCCGTTGCCCCCCCCCCCCCCCCCCGGATCTGCCCTTGGTGCCTTTCGATTTTGCTGAAAGTGATGCCAGATGACTTTTAGTACATAACTGCTACTAACTAAGCTTTCTGCAACAATTTACCCGATTCGTGCAAGACTATTATGGTTCCTATATGTGAATATCAATGGTAATGAATGGGTAGAAACTATCGGATGGAAACTGTGTTGACGACCGTTATCAAATGGTAAAGGGTTTCGGAATTTGTTTTGCAGTGCTGGTTCCAGTGTTTGGCAGTTAATTTGACGTTTCCTGATCCATCAGTGGATTCAGACAAGGAGAACAGACATGTCCCTTTATGTCACTGGCACAACACGGGCTCCGCCACGCCTTTGAAATGGGGGGGTTCGAAGGAAGCCGAGTGGTCGCCGTCAGCGAAAACTTGTTGACCTGGGGCGGGAGCGTTAGCGAAAAAGTTGTTGAGCGAGCGGTGTGGGGGGGAGCGTCAGCGGCTAAAATTTAATGAGCGAGGGGAGGGGTAGAGCGTGATCGAAACCGAAAAGTTATTGAGCAGGAGAAGGGGGTTGGAGCGTCAGCGAAAACTAGCTGAACAGGGGAGAGGAGTTAACAAATTAGTACAACTGAACACTGATTTATAGTTGTGTGTCAGGGAAAATGGGGGGGGGATAATCCCCCTGGCTCAAGAATGTGTGGTACACGTACCCCCCCCCCCCCCCCCCTTGACGGAGCCCCTGGCACAACATGACCGTAAGACGGATCTCGTCATCACTCAGCAAGACCCGTCCTTTTTTTCCTTTTTTCGCTCAGCTCCCCGAAGATACCCATCGCGTGCAGACACGAGTCTTTCCGCGTGTGGCACAGCCTGTATTGATGGAGGCGCTTGTTCGCAGCTTCGGCAGCCTCCTCCGACATCATCCCGATGGGCAGGTGACAGACTTCTACCACAGCTGCCGAATGCGACAGGAGCTTGTGCAGCGTGGTAGACATCGGATGCCACCTGTACAAGGCGACAAAGCGTTCAGCCGTCTGCTGGCAGTAGCTGGAGTGTGTCACTGGCGGATCCAGGGGGGGGGGTGGCAGGGGCAAAAGTCTCCCCCCATCCCAAGCTCGACGGGGGCGGCAATAGGAATTAGCCCCCCCCCCCCCATCCGCTGAAACTGGCGATGAAAAATGGGTACTGACTGCGAAAAAAAAACTTTTTGCGAAAACAAAATCTTCTTTTTTTCCTCGTTCGTGTTTCCTCCATTTTGTAGCATTTTGGTAGCAGGAGAGAAAGTGGCGCGTGCATATTGGAAATGTCGAATACAAAATCCAGACCCATCATACTTAAGTAGCCATAAGCCAGCCAAAACTAAAGATATTGCTTTGAAATCTGGTTTGGGTATTGTCTATACTTCGTTCTCCAATATATATGCCGGTTTTTCAATATGTTTGGAAATTTTGATTTTCTGGATTTTTTTCACCAATTTATTTGTCTTCATAAAATCATATAAAATATAAAATCATATGAAAAAGCCGAGATATATATTGGAGAACCAAGTATGGACGATGCCCAAACCAAATGTCAAAGCAATATCTTGAGTGTTGACTGACTTATGGCTCCCTAAGTAAGCAGAAATTCACAAAGCACCAGGTCATTGCCTTGAGGGACGCCACCCGATCGACAGGGGCACCACCAATATTGACACAATTTTGCAGGGGGAGGGGCGCCTCTCCTTCCGCACCGTGCGGAAGGAGAGTCACTAGCCGGAGGGGCGCCGTCACTCGCCGAAGAGGGGCAGTCACTAGTCGAAAGGGCGCCGTCACTCGCCGGAGAAATGGCGTCACTAGCCGGAGAGGGGCCGTCACTCGCCGGAGGGGCGTGGTCACTGGCCGGAGGGGCGCTGTCACGGGCCGGAGAGGCGCCGTCTATGGCAGGGGACTGGCCGGGGGCGCCGTCACTGGCCGCAAGAGTGCCGTCACTGGCTGGGGAAGCGTCCTCACTGGCCGAAGTGGTGCCGTCATTGGCCAGAGGGGCGTCGTGACTGATCGGAGTGGCGCCAGCTTTGCATGGGCGCCTCGGGTCCAAAGGACCAGGTCATGACCTGCATGACCTGATAGTTTATACTCGGTACGCCACTGTCCCTAAGTATGATGGGTCTTGACTTTGTATTCGACATTTCCAAATATGCGTGGCGCGTCTGTCGCTATTTTCGATCTGGAGCGATCCTACAACCAACGTAAGTTAAAAAACGTCGCGTTTTGGCGCCAAAGTTTATAGCGCTGAATGGCGTGCGTGGAACGCATTTCGACAGTATTTGAGGAATTGTGACTGGGACTTGGGTATCGTTGTTTTCCTTTTCCCTGTAAACATGTAGCCAAATAAAATTCACACTTTGTGAATGTGTAGGTAAAGTTAATATTTGTCATTGTCAAGGTCATTTTAAATTACTATAACTTAGGATGGCAACTTTGGCCTCAGGTCATATCCAGACTGAAGCAATTGCGGGCACCAATTTTAAATCTGACACCCATTTTGCACCATGCTTAGGTAGGTACTTATCTCGGTGCATTTTATGGATGTTATGAGTGATCTCACAATTTTTAGCATTTCCAACTAGTCAAGATCAGACTCAGCATGAACTTAGCTACAAAAAAAATCCCCCGGTCAATGACTTTCGCTTTGAGGACCCCCCCCCCCCCCCCGCGCTAAATGACTTCTCGTGCTGACGACCCGACTCCTCCATACCAACCCCCCACCCCCACCGGGTCAACAACTTTTCGCTGATGAAGCGGAGCGAAATTTTAGCCCCCCCCCCCCCCCCATTCTCGAACCCTAGATCCGCCAGTGGAGTCCGTCGGTGTCCAGTTTGTAGAAGCAGCTGACGGCCTGCAGGATCGTGTTGATCCGGTTGATCAGCTGCTGTTCGACTCCGGTGCAGGCTGCGAAGTCGGCTGGCGAGCGGAAGGCTGGCGAGAGGGCGTTGTTCGAGAGGGCGTTGTTTTCGTAGTTGGATTTTCCACCGCTTCCCGCCCGCGGCTCGTCGACTCCGAGCCCCGTTCGCGTCCTGAAGGTCTCTTTTACCTCGTTCCGCCGCTGCTGGTGGTGCTCCCTGCTCTTGTTTCCGTCTTGAAGCCGGTAGCTCAGGTAGAGGAGGCCATCAAAGCACTGAATCCAGCAGTGCAGCGTGCTCAGGCCATACTCCAGGTTGTTGAGGGACCGCGCGGCGACAGCTGCAGGTCGTTGAAGCTCTTCAGCGTGAGACCACACGTGCTGCAGCGCCAGTGGCAGATCCAGGGGGGGGGTCACGGGAGTCATGACCCTCCCCCTTGGGCCATGGGGCGCCACCGCGCCGAGGGGGACCACCGGGCCGTGGTGGCACCACCGCGCCGGGGCACCACCAAAATAAAGGCAAAAAAAATCCGCGCCACTACGCGGCGCAAATCTACGCGGCGCAAAAAAAATCATTCAGTATTCTTTTAAAGGGATTATACAGGTTTTTCCCAGAATAATTGAGTTACATAGTAAAACGTACTTATAAAGGTGGTAGAAGTCCCACGGTAGTCACATTTTTCTGGAAATGACCTCTTCTGCACGTAAGGACACTTCAAAGTGCGCGGTGATGCCACCGCGTATTTTCTGCAGGACCGGCTGAGGCAGAGCCAGTCATCTCTTTTATGCTAATAAAAACACCGCACTTATGGCATATTTCCGGTAAAATAAGCAATATTTGAAAGAAAATAAACTTGTTTTGTTCCAACGACAGCAGCAGTTACCTAGTTTTCCCATAAAATTATATATTTTTCATGAATTTTCATGCCAAAAAATGAATACGCCACCACCAAATGCTCAACGGTAAAGGCCAGAGATAAGAAAACCACAAAAACACAAAACCTCAACGAACAGTGTGTAGTAATACAAAGTCCCGTCAGTTTTGAATTGCATAATAATTTTGTTATCCAGTGTAGGACTTGCAGATAATTCAAAACTCTAAAATTGATCTTAAGATAAAAGTGATGGACAGTAGTGCCGATCAAGTACTCGTTATCTGATACTAGTATCGAAAAACGCCCAAGTTTTAACGCTGATAATTGCTAAAATAATGGACTAAATGAGCATTGAGGTCCATGTTATATGTCTTAAACGTGTTTAAAGCTCATACAACTGCAAAAGAGTGCATTTACTTTCAGGACGAAAACCCGTATAATCCCTTTAACTAAGGGTACCACCGCGCCGGTGTACCAGGGGCACCACCGTGCCGGTAGGCGGCACTGTGGGGCGAGGGGAGACACAGGGGTACCGTGCCTCCTTGAATTCAAGAGGGAAAACAATGGTCCGGTGCCGCCATGAAATCACAAGCATTGGTCGCTGGGGAAAAAATCGTTAAATGATGCTAAATTAAAATTGCTAAATTATGCAAAAAAAATGTCCCTTCATGCCTCCCGCCCCTTGGGCTATGAAGGGGCACCAACGTGCCTTTATACCAGAGGCAACAACGTATCGGACTCGAGGGGCCCTGAGGGCCCCCTGGGCTGATGCATATAGATTATAGAACCTTTCTATTTTTGGGGGCCTAGTTATCCAGACAAAAACAAAAATAAAGCAAAAAAAATCGCGCCGCCGCAAATCAATCAAGTGTTCTTTTCCAGTACAAAATGGTCTAATATAGACTTACACACCGGCGGCCGCAGGGGGGGGGGGGGCAGGATATGGGGTCATGGCCCCACCTTTGGCATTAAATGGGGGGGGGCAACATGCCTTTTGACCCCACCTTTTGCTCCAGACATATTTCCTCCTTTTGACCCTGCATGCTGGTTCCGCAATAGCACAAATTAGTTCTTCAACCCGCTCAAAACCTCAAATTTTGGCGACGCTTCGCGGCGCAATAATAGTTTATCGCATGCATACGATTTACTGCTTGTAAAAAATAGCTTCCCCCCGGTCACGAACCTAGACTTCCCTCCTGGTCAATTCTGCATCAGATGTCTGGAGCCGCCCTTGACTGTACAAATTATATATTTGAGCACCATCCGCGGCACTTTAAATGATAGAAAGGGTATGACTGATATTGCAAATACCTCGTATTCAGTCGTATTCAAATTTTCTTGAGGCTTTTTGACGATTTTGCATTGTTGTTCCTTCTGAAAATGTCTCATGTGAGGGAGCTCCTATTTAAGCAAGCGTAATTCCAAAGTAACTCACAGAAAACGCATTATAACTTCAATGTATTCCTAACGAGTTTCTGCATATGTTGATACCTCATTTTTCTAAATTATTTGCCGGGAGCACAGCGCCTAGCCGCGTTGAAAACAGGGAACTTGTCCGCGCTACCAGAGGCGCACACAAGGGGGGGGGGGGCACATGGGCTCATGTGCCCCCCACACACGAAATTCGGAGCCCCTCTGAGGCGGCCCGTGGGGCCCGTTTGGTTGACTTTTTTAGAATAAAATTCCGTTTTTGTTTTACAAATGAAAGCCAAAGTTTTACATTTTATATTTGCATCCGAAGGCGGTGTTACACAGCTCATTTTAAGGAATAGAATTACTGTCCAAAGTGCGTGTACTTTGGACAGTAATTATATTATAGGCCCTAACACGTTAAAATAGCACACAAATATACGTCTAACAATAAACGGGACATTTTCCTATCTATTGAGAGGAATCGTATGCATAAATTCAGGCATCAGGTTTTTGAATAAATTCAGGCTAAACCGGCATTCTGCCATACAGTACAGTGGTCGCCACACGGCCGGCCATCACCCAACGATTCCAAACGCAGCGAGACCGAGGTCGGCACGGCGGCTGACCGTTTTCGCCGCCGCCGGAGGACTCTCGCCGCCATTTGGCTCATGCTGCGCTGATGCCTCGTGGTGACAAAAACCGGCGGCCGGGCGGTCAGCGAAGACGGATATTTCAGGCCACAGACGTTAATGGGAAATGATGGGAGGTCACGCTGTAAAATACCGGCACGTTGCGGCAAAGCAAGACGGTGTGTTTTACGCTCCAGCTGGCCGTAAAACGTCAAATTATTTCTTGACCATCATTAAACAAAGGTACACCTGACATATTGAGGCCACATCAACGGAAAATATGTCGATGTCTTTATGACTGTGAATCCTCGGTGTGTTGATTAGAATGAGAAGAAAACATCCGGTACACATGCGAATACTGCACATTTTAATGCAATATTTTTTTCAGCAGCAACCCGTGATAGTGTGGGAACAACAAACAACACAAGGTTAATAAATTAATGTCGCGTAGAAACTGTCCCGATTCTCCGACCGACGTGAAGTGTGGCGCCCATATTTTCGGTTAAGTCGGTACGCACAACATTTCTAGCAAAGCTATTGTGGCCATTTACACTTTAAACTATTTTCAAATATACAATATTGAATCCAGTTTGTCCACACGCGCATGGCCGTGGGGTTGATCCATCCCCCCCCCCCCCCCCGGTTTTTCATGAATAGCGGGAAAAGGGCGGCGCGCAGCGCCGCAAAATTTGGCACAGCTGTTTGGGCATCAATTACCCACATAGTCTGATTTTTACCTCGAGTCATCTCAAAGTCAGATCACCAGGCCAGGTCGGGACCCCACCTCCAAAAAAGTAGGTCATACCACAGCCACAGCTTTTAGCCGATCGGTTTCAAACTACAGGATTTTATAAGGCCATAGGTAACTACAATTCGTATATCTCGGATTTGTCATATCGGTGACCTAAGGTCGGGTCAATTTCGTGACCTCCTCATTATGTCAATGGGAAATATTCCAATGTTTCCTATTTCGATGATACGCATGATATCCGTCCAATTCCTTCTGGATCATGTCATCATAGGCCATTCATGATGACCCATGTGCAATTTGTGTTCAGTGACCACTACAGGGTCAGCGAGGTCATTCGAGGTCACCAACACTGTTAACTCTCGGCAGAATAAAGATAAAAAGTGAAACCGGTATTAATGTGCTCGTCTCATCGAGACACGTCTCCCAATATGCAACATGACTGACTTGGGTCACAACTTGACCTTGTCCTGAAGTCAAATTTCTATGTTGACCTAACCTGGTCAACATGAACATCATTCGAAATACCTTGACGAGACAAACACGATTAAGTAAAAATTATTGCCCTATATGTATTAGGTAAAATGTTATTTGTGAGAAAAAACTTTACCAAAAATAGCCTTTTTGACCTTTAATGACCTCTAGCCTAAAAACTATTGTCCTGATATACAAATTTGAGGACACCATGGCGATTACATTTTTTAAGAGATGTCCATGGCTTGTTTCCGTTTGTTCCTAGCTATCATAGTTCCTTAGATTAAGGTTTCTGGAGCGAAGTCATAAAACTGGAAAATCTGGCCTTTGATGATCTCAATATTGACCTGATATAAAAAGACCGATATACTTTCGACAGTTTGTCTCGTGCTATCTAACGCCGCTTTCCGCTTGTCGCTACGTTGCGTGGTATTCCAGATTTTAGGGGGCTGAAATCACCCCCCCCCCCTCCCCGTGATTGGCGCAGACCCCCGCAGTGTGCATAACACTTCATTCCAAATGCCACAATTTGTCGGCATACACCTCCATATGTTGGCGCTCTGGGCTATATTAGCGCCACCTATAGCGTGTAGTTAGAACTTCCGCCACCAGGTGGCAGGTGCGAGCCGATACGATGAGTTGTTTATCGCGGTGTCACCGCAATACAGTAACTCACATTTCGGCCTTGGGTATTAATAGTTCACCTTTAACATAGGGTTTTTAACTGATATAGCAGATCGAAAAATATGTTGAGAAAAAATAGCTCACTACGTTAAGTAATTTCGACACAGGACTAGTGGGCCCCTTTCAGAATTTGCCCGAAATTTGCCCGAAAAATGAATGAATTTGCCCGAAACTTGTTTCGTCTCCTCACGGTTGTTTTGGTTACAAGCAGCCTGCGTATGTCTCAAGTCCGTAGTTAGTGTCCAATGGTTTCCATCATTGATCTCTATTATAACTAGATGGCGGACTACTGCGCTCAGGCCGTTCCTGACAGTAATTCACTATCGAGGCAAAAATGTGCTTATTCTTCTAGTTACACTAAACCCTACACCCTACGACGAAATTTGTAGTGTCTTGGAACTAAGGGCATCTTAGGTATTTCTGTGCAAGATATTCGATATTTTAATACAATTTTGTAATGAGAATAAGACAGGCTATCTATTGAATGTAAAAGTAAGACATGTTATCCAGTTTTCAGCTGATAAGTGGTGCTGAAGTAGAGGTGTCGGAGCCTCAACTTTAAAATAGTCCCGTGACTTCGCCTTTTTACCTCTTTACCGTGAAGCCGTCAGATAATTCCTTCTTGGATATTTTTTTCGAAGCAATCATTTTACAAACATTCTTCGCCTAAAACCCCATTGCATCCAACGAAACCATTTAAAATGTCAAGGATCGGCTCATTTGTTTTATTTTAGGCCTTATTTTTAGCGAATTTAACATGGGGGAGGGCAATGGGCAGTCAGACGCTTTTGCCTCGTTACAGATGGCGCTAGTGTCGCCCGGCCGTACGGCAGTCGGCTGTCCAGTTATATTATAGGTCAATGGTTTCCATATCCAAACTATCGTGTGCATGACATAATTGTCATGAAGTTGTGTATGGCCATGAAGGAGAAACATGCCCATTTTTCGACTGACATCCATCTATCGTCCAAACCAATGTCATTCGTTTTTTCAGCTCCAAATACCCCGTAGACAAATTTCAAGAAAACTTTCAAGGCTACCTATTCCCTTCAACAAAAACTACCAGTTAGCATGATTCTTCAGGAATACCGCCCATGAAGGAAATCTCAAGAATTAATGAACCAACATTTTGTATCCGGATTGTGCTCAATTCATCATTTCCGTGGTCACCCACTCCGGCCCCAGATTCGAGCAACTTACACGTAGCCCAGACTCGAGCGACTTAAAAGAGGGATTAACAATTTTCAAATCTCAGCTTTTAGATCAAACTGGGCTGAGACTAGAGGATTGACAGAACCTTTCACACGCGACACATTCCGACCCCAGGTCAGGTTCCTTTCGCCTTCCATCCGCTCAGAGACGACCCTCGTTCACACTCGGAGGCGGCGTCACACCGTGTCAATGTATTGTGTTCATTAGTACGGGCGGTATGATCACTTGGCGGCCTTCTTGGTCTCCTTCTTTGTCTCCTTCTTGGCCTCCTTCTTGGCTTCCTTCTTGGCCTCCTTCTTGATCTCCTTCTTGGTCTCCTGGGAGCTCTGAGAGTCGCGCATCGAGCTGCGGCGGCGGCGCGCCTCCCTCTTCTTATCGGTGGTCTCCTTGGAGCGCTGCGTCAGCAGACGAGCGTACTCGGCCGCCTCCACGTTCCTCTTCTCCACACGACGCTTCTTCAGCGCGGCGCGGTGACGCTTGCGCTGCGGACAGAGAACAGGGCAGGGTCAGAGGTGACGGTAGGTAACAGGGCCGGGTCAGTTATCAGCGCAGGGTCAGTTAACAGGGCAGGGTCAGAGGTGACGGAAGGTAACAGGGCAGAGTCAGTTAACAGGGCCGGGTCAGAGGTGACGGTAGGCAACAGGGCAGGGTCAGAGGCGACGGAAGGTAACGGGGCAGGGGCAGTTAACAGCGCCGGGTCAGAAGGCGACGGAAGGTAACAGGGCCGGGTCAGAGGTGACGGAAGGTAACGGGCCGGGTGAGTTAACAGGGAGACAGAGGTTAACACGGAGTCAGAGGCGACGGAAGGTAACATGGCCGGGTCAGAGGCGACGGAAGGTAACGGGGCCGGGTCAGAGGCGACGGTAGGTAACAGGACCGGGTCAGAGGCGACGGTAGGTAACAGGGCCGGGTCAGAGGCGACGGAAGGTAACAGGGCAGGGTCAGAGGCGACTGTAGGTAACGGGACAGGGGCAGTTAACAGGGCAGGGTCAGAGGTGACGGAAGGTAACAGGGCCGGGTCAGAGGTGACGGTAGATAGCAGGGAAGGGTCAGTTAACACGCGCCCTGGAGGGCCTCTGATAATTACACGCCGGGGGGGGGGGCGGATTTCGCCCCCCCCCCCCCCTATGATCTCGAAAACCACGCAACGTAGCGACAAGCGGGAAACAACGTTAGATAGCTCGAGACAAGCTCTTTCGAAAGTATTTCGTTATTTTTTTTTCAGGTCAATATTGAGGTCACCAGAGGTCATCAAGGGTCAGATTTTCAAGTTTTCAAGACTTCGGTTCGAACACCCCCAAATATCTCGGGAACTATGATAGTTAGCAGCAAACGGAAAAAAGCAATCGAAAGTCATTGAAAAATGTAATCGACATAGGTGTCCTCAGATTTGACCTCCGGTCAATAGTTTAGGCTCCAGAGGTCATCGAATGTCAAAAAGGTGATTTTGTTTTCAAAACTGTTTTCCCCAAATAACCTTTTACCTAATAAAGATAAAGCAATAATGTTTACGCCATCCCGTGTGTCTTGTCAAGGCGCTTCGAATAATATTCATGGTGACCGGGTTAGGTCAACTGAGAAATTTGACCTCAGGTCAAGGTCAAGTGGTGACCCAAGTTGGTCATGTTGCATATTGGGAGACGTGTCTCGACGAGACAAACATATTGGTACCGTTTTCTCTTCTCTATCTTCATTATGTCGATAGTTATTGATAAAACCGTGTTGGCGGTCACAAAATTGACCTGACCTTAGGTCACCGATATTAGAAATCCGAGATAAACAAATTGTTGGTATCTATGACTTTATGAAGTCCTGCAAGATTGAAACCGATCGGCGTAAAACTGTGGCTGTGGTACTACTGCAAACGTTTTGGAGTTGAGGTCATCACGTGACCTGGTCTGGTGACCTGACCAGAGATGACCTGAGGCCAAGAATTTTACATAATGCGGGAAGTTCATTTCTAAACAGGTATAGAAAAAACGGCGGCGCTGCGCGCCACAGTTTTTGCGCTATCCTCGAAAAACCCCGGAGGGGTGGGCGGATTTCGCCCCCCCCCCCACCCCCCTCCAGGGCGCGTGTTAACCCGCGCCGTGCCGGGGGGGGGGGCGTTTAGACGCCCCCCCCCTCCGTTTTTTGCCAATAGCTAAAAAACCGTTGAAGCCAGGTAGCTGAAATTTTCAGTACCTGTCCGCTGAACATTTTTACAACTTTTGTGAAACCAAAAGTTTCAGGTCTTATCAGGTCAGGTCACCAGGTCAGGTCACGTGACCCAACCTCAGAAAAAGTTTGTGGTCGTGCCACGTCTACAGTTTCCGGGTGATCACTTTTAAACTTTTAGAGTTTGATAAGGATATCACTACCTACAATTTGCATATCTCGGATTTTTTTATTCGGTGACCTAAGGTCTGATCGATCACGTGACCTTCCCCATTATAAGTCAATGGGGAAATATTGAAATGCTTTGCTTTCCATGTAAACGCATCCAATCAACGTTTTTTCTTCAAGATCATGTAGTAATAGACCATTCTTCATTACCCAGATACTATTTTGGTTTATTTTACCCCCCACAAGGTCATCCGAGGTCACATGAGGTCACATACACTTTTTTGCCAATAACTTTTGATCGAAGAGAGATAGAAACTTGAAGAAGGCACGAATGTGATTTTCTCGTCAAGACGCATCGACTCATATGCAACATGACCCACCGTGACCGACTTGGTCACCATGTGACCTTCACCTAAGGTCAAATTTTTTAATTGACTTTCCATGGTCAAGATGTATATTTTTCGATGCGCCTTGCCGATGGAAACACGATGGAGCCACAATCAATGCTCTATCTTGAATAGCAAAAAAGTTATTCGCGAAAACTTTTTCCAAGATAACAGCCATTTTGACCTTTGATGACCTCTGGAGCCTCAAGTATTGACCTGAACTCAAATCTGACGGTAAAACGTTATTGGAGCGTTTCAAGAGCTATCTATTGCTTTTTTCGGTTTCGTCCTAGCTATCATAGTTCCCGAGATATCGTGGGATTTCAGGATCAAGTTACCTAAAACGGGAAAATTTGACCTATGATGACCTCTGGTGACCTCAATAATAACCTGAGCGAAAAAATGACTGAAGTAGTTTCTAAATCATTTTTGACGAGCTTTCCAACGCTGTTTTTCGTTTTACGCTACGTTGCCTAGGAGCAGAGTTAGGGGGGCGTCGAAACGCCCCCCCCCCCCCCCCGGCACGGCGAAGGTGGCGCCGAGCACCGGCACGGCGCGGGTTAACAGGGCCGGGTCAAAGGTGACGAAAGGTAACAGGGCCGGGTCAGAGGCGACGAAAGGTAACAGGGCCGGGTCAAAGGTGACGAAAGGTAACAGGACCGGGTCAGAGGCGACGGAAGGTAACAGGGCCGGGTCAGAGGCGACGGTAGGTAACAGGACCGGGTCAGAGGCGACGGTAGGTAACAGGGCCGGGTCAGAGGCGACGAAAGGTAACAGGACCGGGGCAGAGGCGACGGTAGGTAACAGGGCCGGGTCAGAGGCGACGGAAGGTAACAGGGCCGGGTCAGAGGCGACGGTAGGTAACAGGACCGGGTCAGAGGCGACGGTAGGTAACAGGGCCGGGTCAGAGGCGACGAAAGGTAACAGGACCGGGGCAGAGGCGACGGTAGGTAACAGGGCCGGGTCAGAGGCGACGAAAGGTAACAGGACCGGGGCAGAGGCGACGAAAGGTAACAGGGCCGGGTCAGAGGCGACGGTAGGTAACAGGGTAGGGTCAGAGGCGACGAAAGGTAACAGGGCCGGGTCAAGGGTGACGGAAGGTAACAGGGCAGGGTCAGAGGCGACTGTAGGTAACAGGGTAGGGTCAGAGGCGACGAAAGGTAACAGGGCCGGGTCAAAGGTGACGGAAGGTAACAGGGCAGGGTCAGAGGCGACTGTAGGTAACAGGACCGGGTCAGAGGCGACGAAAGGTAACAGGGCCGGGTCAGAGGCGACGAAAGGTAACCGGGCCGGGTCAGAGGCGACGAAAGGTAACAGGGCCGGGTCAGAGGCGACGGTAGGTAACAGGACCGGGTCAGAGGCGACGAAAGGTAACAGGGCCGGGTCAGAGGCGACGAAAGGTAACAGGGCCGGGTCAGAGGCGACGAAAGGTAACCGGGCCGGGTCAGAGGCGACGGTAGGTAACAGGGCCGGGTCAGAGGCGACGGTAGGTAACAGCGCCGGGTCAGAGGCGACGGTAGGTAAGAGGGCCGGGTCAGAGGCGACGGTAGGTAACAGGGCCGGGTCAGAGGTGACGGTAGGTAACAGGGTAGGGTCAGAGGCGACGAAAGGTAACAGGGCCGGGTCAGAGGTGACGGAAGGTAACAGGGCCGGGTCAGAGGCGACGGAAGGTAACAGGGCCGGGGCAGAGGCGACGGTAGGTAACAGGATCGGGTCAGAGGCGACGAAAGGTAACAGGGCCGGGTCAGAGGCGACGAAAGGTAACCGGGCCGGGTCAGAGGCGACGGTAGGTAACAGGGCCGGGTCAGAGGCGACGGTAGGTAACAGCGCCGGGTCAGAGGCGACGGTAGGTAAGAGGGCCGGGTCAGAGGCGACGGTAGGTAACAGGGCCGGGTCAGAGGTGACGGTAGGTAACAGGGTAGGGTCAGAGGCGACGAAAGGTAACAGGGCCGGGTCAGAGGTGACGGAAGGTAACAGGGCCGGGTCAGAGGTGACGGAAGGAAACAGGGGCCGGGTCAGAGGCGACGGTAGGTAACAGGGCCGGGTCAGAGGCGACGGTAGGTAACGGGGCCGGGTCAGAGGTAACGGTAGATAACAGGGCAGGGTCAGAGGCGACGGTAGGTAACCGGGCAGGGTCAGAGGCGACGGTAGGTAACAGGGCCGGGTCAGAGGCGACGGAGGGTAACGGCCGGGTCAGAGGCGACGAAAGGTAACAGGGCCGGGTCAGATGTGACGGTAGATAGCAGGGCAGGGGAAGTTAACAGGGCAGGGTCAGAGGTGACGGAAGGTAACAAACAGGGCAGGGTCAGAGGTGACGGTAGATAGCAGGGCAGGGTCAGAGGCGACGGTAGGTAACAGGGCCGGGTCAGAGGCGACGGTAGGTAACAGGACCGGGTCAGAGGCGACGGTATGTAACAGGGCAGGGTCAGAGGCGACGAAAGGTAACAGGGCCGGGTCAGAGGCAACGAAAGGTAACAGGACCGGGTCAGAGGCGACGGTAGGTAACAGGGCAGGGTCAGAGGCGACGAAAGGTAACAGGGCCGGGTCAGAGGCAACGAAAGGTAACAGGGCAGGGTCAGAGGCGACGGTAGGTAACAGGGCAGGGTCAGAGGCGACGGTAGGTAAGAGGGCCGGGTCAGAGGCGACGGTAGGTAACAGGACCGGGTCAGAGGCGACGAAAGGTAACAGGGCCGGGTCAGAGGCGACGGTAGGTAACAGGGCAGGGTCAGAGGCGACGGTAGGTAACAGGGCCGGGTCAGAGGCGACGAAAGGTAACAGGGCCGGGTCAGTTAACAGGGCCGGGTCAGATATGGCGGAAGGTAACAGGGCCGGGTCAGTTAACAGGGCAGTGTCAGAGGGCGGCGACACGGTAGGTAACAGTCGGGTCAGTTAACAGGGCCGGGTCAGGGTTGAGACGGGTACCCAGCGCGGCGTCTGACGCAGCACAAACAACATCAAACTCGGAACAAACTGATCATCAGCTTATGGCGTCCGACTCCGGCTTCGTTTTCAAGACATCAAGAGTTAAGTACGAAATACGAATGTTATGAATCAATATGAACATGAACCAATAATTTGTTCATATGTAATATACGTTACTTTTATTGACAAGGCATATTCACTATACAGCGCAAAATACGGCATACCGCATGTTTCTCGACAACTTTTTTAGTTTCCAGTCTTTAACGAGACCGCTTTTTCCAAGAATCACGATGGGCCCAGACTTCTAACCAAATTAAATGTCTGACAAAGACGTTTTCCTCTGAAGAAGAGGCCATTTATTAATACCTCCCATTGACCGTTCTCGGACCACGCCAGTCGCGCTAAATTCATACTAAAACCGATAAAAAGTGGCGGTCGATGATAATAAAAAGTGACTAGGCGGTCGATGGACGATGGTTGCTGCCATGAGTCCGTCGCCGAGCCCTGAATGGCGGACGGAAGTACAAACGGTCCTAGGATTGATTTGGAGCTGGGGTGCAGAGTGGAAAATTATGACTAAAATACCGTGAAGAGTGGAAAATTCAACCCAAAACCACGTGTTCTCGGCTTTATCGGCTTTATCCCCACTCGCCAGAATTAGTTACTAGGTACCTAAGCTAAGTCTTACCTGTTCATCCTGTGTAGTGAACTACGCAGGCTGTCACCATCATTACACCCATACATCAGTAGCACGGTCCCAATTATCAATAAATTTTAAAATGAGTGGAAAATTCACAGTAAAACTAGGGGAAGAGTGGAAAAATAGTATCCATAGTGTCGTTTTCCACCCAAATTCACTAATGCTAGGACCAGGGCTGCAGAGTCGACATAATTTTAGCAACTCAGACTCCGGCCTAAAAAAAATCGACTCCGGCCTATATCCGTTCTCCAACCACATGCTAAGTAATATCTGCAATGCCATCTATTTTTTCAGTTTGTTTTTATTCTCAACAGTATGGAGAACAATGCTACGCCGCCCGAGCACGGGGCCGCGTGTCCAGCCCAGTCGCGCTCGCCTGCAGACGGCGGAATAAAATGAAGATAAGAACGTGAGACCGGCACCACTGCGTATGTCTCGTCGAGACGCGTCCGACACACGTAGTTCACCACATGACCTTAAATTACCTTGAAGTGAGGTCAAATTTTGAATTTGACTTAGGTAACCTGTTCACCATGGTATGACTCGAATCTCCTTGACGAAACGAGCACAATGATACTAAAATGGGCGCCGTGTGACCGTAAGAGTCGGTGCGTCTACACAGTATCCTAGAATTGGAAAATTTGGGTGGAAAATGACACCCTATGGATACTATTTTTCCACTCTTTTTTCCCGAGTTTTATTGTGAATCTCTTTATTTAAAAATGGGTTGGATAATTGGAACCCTGATACTGATTTATGAATGCAATGATAGGGAAAGCCTGTGGAGGGAAAGACAAGAATTGGCAATACAAGAATTGGAATGACAAGAATTGGCATAGATAATAACTAATTCTGGTACGCGGTTAATTGGGAATCGATAAAACCGAGCACGTTTTTTTTTGTTGAATTTTCCACTCTTTATGCTTATTTTTGGCCAGAATCGTCCACTCTGCATCCCAGCTCCAAAGCAATCCTAGGACCCTGCGTCCAAATCCCCAATCATCATCAGATGACGTAAAAATTATTGCCTATCTCCATCAGGCGCAAATCTACCGCTAGTTGAGTAAACTTTCCACTCGATTCATTTTCCACTCATTTTCTTTCGAAAGGGATGTAAAGTTAATGTCCCTAGGCCGACGACTATTCTACCGACCAAAGTAATCGACAATTACCAAAAAGTCGACACCGGGCCGGAGTCGGTAAGATTTTAGCGACTCCGACTCCGGCCAAAACTGCCGACTCCGACCGACTCCGACTCCGCAGCCCCTGGCTAGGACACTAGTATAGTAGTAGGGTACAAACAGTATCCCGGGAAGTGTTTCCGCTCCAGGATGTGCTGTATGGCCGACCCCTGTCATTCGGCTGCATTAGGGCCGACCCCCGTCATTCGGCTGCATTAGGGCCGACCCCTGTCATTCGGCTGCATTAGGGCCGACCCCTGTCATTCGGCTGCATTAGGTGTATGCAAACTTTTAACTTAAAAAATACGACCTTCGTAAAACGAAATGTCGGCGGCGATAAACAATTTAAATGTAGACCTAAGCCTTTGCAGTGGACTCTTTCATTAACTTTACGCACTTTAGAACACAGCCAGCCATCTTCAACTGATGGCCAAATTCAGATATTTAGGGGGGACGGAGGGATGACAAAATTGTTTGTTTCATCAAAAATGGTGGGACGAAGGAGGTCCGCGGGTCTAAAAACATACACATGATCAGAATTTGCATGTTTGTTTAGCTGGACACCTCTCATTCCATATCACATCTGGCAACATGACACAATGTTGTCATCCCTCCGCCGACTCTCTGAATTTGGCCACTACGTGACTTCAAGCCCCGTTTGTCGCCGCTGCAATCGAAGCCCGCTTCTCTCACAGCTCTGATTTTCATATCCGTCCATTGGAGGGTGCAAACAAAAGTGTCTCGAGTTCGCGCCCAGCGATCGGCATGATGAATAGATACCGAGCCAAGCGATCGTCGGTAAAAACGGTCTCAAATCAGATCTGCCCGAGAACTTGGGCTGACTTGGAGCCGCTGAAACGGTGCGGTACCGCACGCACCTGGCACAAAGTTCGGCAAACAGTGGAGCTAACGGCAACGAAGAGACTTCTGGTTTCCAAACCGAAAATGAAGTTCAAAACATGAAGGCCGAAGCCGATGCAAACGGCCTGGAACTTGGAAATCACGATACCGAACCCGAAGTCAGTGGCTTTGGAAAACCAGCTCCGACAGCGCTGTGGGGACGGTTGGCAGCGGGATTTGTTTTCTCTAGAATTGCTTTGCAGCCAGAATTGCTTTCTTTTCTATAATGCAGCGCCACCTGTGCGCTGTATTCCGAGGCAGTATGGAGGGGGATCACAGCACTTCCCACCGGAACTGACGCGGCTATCTATCCCGCTCTTTAGCGGTCGCTTGAAGCGCCTGTGCGCTACCTGTGCGCTGCACCGCCGTGAACCGCGGAGATAAGCTCATTTTCTTGGGGACCTTGTGCAAGATCCCAAACATTTTGCTATTATCATGGCGAGGACCCGTACCAGCCACGGCCCTGTCGTGAATTACCTAATAATCCGTCGGTTTCCCTTAGAACCAAGACTATCCGTTAACACGACTTCTCGGACGATAAACCATGCGAGAAAACCCGCCCAGTAGTCTCAGTATTCTGGACTCAGCACTAAGTCCGCCACCGCCTCTCACCTGCAGCCGGACGGGGGTGATGAGGCGCTGGATCTTGGGCGACTTGAAGCGCTGCTTGGCGTTCTCCTTGCCCTCCTTGGCAGCCAGCGGCCTCTTCAGCACGTACTGGCGGACGTCGTCCTCCTTGGTGAGGTTGAACAGCTTGCGGATGTTGTTGGCACGCTTCGGTCCCAGGCGGCGCGGGATCGTCACGTCAGTCAGGCCCGGAATCTCCTGTGGGTGGTGAGGGAGCAGTTGGCAAAGCGGCACACGGGGACCGAATACGATGCGGCTCGACCGACGAGGTCCCAGTCGCTGACAAACTACGCCGTACGCCGAGCCTTCGAGTCCAGCTGCTGATGCCGACAACGAAAAGCTTTTCAATCAAGATAAATTATCGTCAGAGCCCAGCATAATTAAATTCGCCGGCTAAAAGGACGACTCTCACCTGACGTCAAGCAAGTGTTTGGAAAGTTTTCCTGAAATACTAAACTAGCAAGCCCGGAGTCAAAAATTATCTTCCATGACAATACAATATACATGAACATTTAAATCATGAGGAATTACAGTATTAACAAATGATAACATATTTACAGATTATTCAAACAAGTCATCGAATGATCAGTTGATTTTACAGTAAGGGATGTCTGCAATGATCTAATGTAGCAGCACATATATCAAAACAGGCACATCGGAAGTAACGAGCGACTAAAATGGCGTCTGACCTGCTCGCCCTTCTTCACGAGGACCAGGGAGACGACGGAGAGCGTCGCGTCCACGATGCAGCCACGCACAGACTTGCGCTTGCGCTCTCCCTTCCTGCGCGGGCGGTAGCAAGAGTGACCCTTGCTGAGCAGCAGGCGCACACGGTCTGTGGAAGACACGACGAATATCACACATTGCAGACTTCAACCAGTGTAACCTTATGCAGAAAAACAAGATCGATGAAAATAAGATCATCAGACACATTTTCAAAGATACAATAACCTTTACAAAACTAAGCTCATGAAAACTTGTATATAAATGATAGGCTCACCCTCAGGCATGATAGTCAAACCATCTACACCAGCTTTGTGTCTTAGTTTTATGGCACAAGTCAAAACTATACACGCTGGTATGACAAAAATGTATGGAATGTACTGTGTTAGAGCACTCACTGGTAGTGAGGACTCGCTGCTTCATGGGGAAGCTGTACAGAATGTACTGCGTTAGAGCACTCACTGGAGGAACTCACTGGTGGACTCCCTGCTTCAAGGGGAAGCTGTATGGAATGTACTGCATTAGAGCACTCACTGGTGGTGAGGACTCCCTGCTTCATGGGGAAGCTGTACAGAATGTACTGCGTTAGACCACTCACTGGTGGTGGACTCCCTGCTTCATGGGGAAGCTGTACAGAATGTACTGCGTTAGACCACTCACTGGTGGTGAGGACTCCCTGCTTCATGGGGAAGCTGTACAGAATGTACTGCGTTAGACCACTCACTGGTGGTGAGGACTCCCTGCTTCATGGGGAAGCTGTACGGAATGTACTGTGTTAGAGCACTCACTGGTGGTGAGGACTCCCTGCTTCATGGGGAAGCTGTACAGAATGTACTGCGTTAGACCACTCACTGGTGGAGAGGACTCCCTGCTTCATGGGGAAGCTGTACAGAATGTACTGCGTTAGACCACTCACTGGTGGTGAGGACTCCCTGCTTCATGGGGAAGCCCTGTTTGTCGTTTCCACCGGTAATGCGGCAGATGTAGCCCTTCCACTCGTCGCCGATGGAGTCCATATCCACCGTGGCGCCGATGCGCTTCTCATAGAAGACGCGCACCTTCTTCTCATCGTCGATGTCAAATAGCTTCTGAGACCCCTGAGGGGGGTATGATACGTTGATCTGCAAAGAAAGGAAGGTCAGGAAATTGTAGATTGGTCTGCAGAGTATAGCTCAGGACAAGTTGAAAAGTTTGAAATCATACACATAAATTTGCAATCATAACCAAAGTTCCCAATGTCAAGAGAACAGGGCACACCGACTGAATCCATGATGTAACAAAACAGATCTAACAAAACAGATGTAACAAAACAGAAAAGCATCATTATTAGTAGGTCCCCCTGCAGATAGGACAATATGTTAAATAGTGTGCAAGTCAACAGCTGTACTCAATGCTGCAACTACCATCATAGGGAAGACAGAATAGTGGGTCAGTGCAGAGAATTATCAAATATATACTTTGATGACATGAATGTTTTACATGCAAATTTCAGTCATGTCAACCGAGTAGTTGCAAAGAGATGTGATTCTGATAACCATGACTATCATGGTAGGTTTGAGATACAAGTGTACTGCTTATTCCCCTGGTTGACGCCGTAGTTGGCGATGAACGAGCGAGCGCGAAGGAAATGTATGGTGAATTTCAACTCGATCGGGCAAGTAGTTTCTGAGATACAAAAAAGGTGCCCACATGCAGAGGCACCCACCTTTGCCTTGTGGGAAAGTGTGGGGGGGGGGTGAGAGGTCCCTAACCACACACCAAATTTGAACATAATCAGCTCAGCCATTCCTGAGATACAAAATAGGGTGTGCACGTGCACACGTGCAGAGGCACCCACCCCAGACTTGCGGGAAGCTGGCAGATGAGAGGTCCCCAACTACACACCAAATTTGAACACAATCGGCTCAGCCATTCCCGAGATATAGAATAGGGGTGTGCACGTGCAGTCACCACACCCGAGTTGCGTGAAAGTGGCGGCTGAGGGGTCCCTAACCAGACATAAAATTTGCACATAATCTGCCCAGCCGTTGCCGAGTTATTGCGAGAAAATACTTTGCAACACCCCTCACGCAGCACGAGCCACGCGCAGTGGTAGTCGCCCACATGAGTCGTCACTAGTCTCAAACAGGGTAGGTTAGATGGAGCTGCTCAGCAAAGGAGTCCGCTAGTCAATCGGATGTGAGGTTGCAGAGATGAGCTTCTCAAAAGCGTCGCCACGGGCCAGGCCGCTCATAATCAGATTTATCTCATACACCACAGAAGGACGAGCAAGCGCTTCACGCTCGCTCGTAATTATTGACTTATAAATGTATCTTATTGTGAGATCAGTCTTTCACTGAGCATGTCATGCTGTGGTACTGGTATGCAGAAACAAGTGTGGCTTACCAGTGTGTGCCCTAACCTGTTATTTGCCTTTGGCTTGGATAGCCCAGTCACTGATGATGATTTGGGCTTGAGGGCGCCTCAGCAACTCAGGCCATGTGGCGCCCATCCTCTGTCACTGACAATACTGCAGAATGAGCATCAGGGAAGGGATCACATTCAGGCTTTGTGGCATGCAAATATTTGCATTTTGATTGTGCTAGCAAACAGGAAATGTGTAAGATCATATGCTAGAGGTGCTCGCTTGTCCTTCCGTGGTATATGGGAAAAATCTGAATGAGTGGCCCGGGGCGACGCTTGGGATGCTAATATCTCTGCAACCGACTGTACGATTGACAAGCAAGTTTCTTTGCTGAGTAGCCCCATCCAACCTAACCTGTTTCAGACCAGTGCCAACTCATGTGGGTGACTACCACTGTGTGTGTCGTGTAAGGGGTGTTGAAAAGTGTTTTCTCATAAAACTCATCAACGGCTGAGCTGATTGTGTTCAAATTTGGTGTGAGGTTAGGGACCCCTCCGCCTTCCCACAAGTCATGGTGGGTGCCCTGCATATGCGCACACCCCTATTCTATATCTCAGGAATGGCTGAACCGATTGTGCTCTAATTTGGTGTGTGGTTAGGAACCCCTTAGTCACCACTTTCCCACAAGTTTGTCCCACTTTCCTCACTTTTTTGTGGGGTGCCTCTGCACGTCTGCATGTGCCTACTTTTTTGTATCTCAGAAACTACTTGCCCCATCAAATTGAAATTCACCATCATTTGTTTACGCTCGCTCATTCATCGCCGACTACGGCACCTTACTTGTTATTGAGCATTTAGATGTGAGGTTATGTTTGACTTGATTGACTTATGTTGAACTGATTACATACAAGTGTTCAACATCTAGGGTAAATGACCGGGCTTAATGGATTATATTTGCTTCCAAACAAGCCAAAGTAAGATTGTGCAGGCTCCAAGGACAACACATAATTGAGTTATTCACACATTTCATCTTGGAAGCAAATTGTGGGTATGGGCCTTTCTTGGAGTTATGGCATGTTTGAGTAAGAATGTACCAAAATTGATATAAATCTGGAACAAATGTCCTTATATGGGCTCACTCCAACCATTTCAATCAATGTATTGATTTATCTATTTTGTATCTGCTTCCCTCAGTTTGCCCAAATGAGTTTAAAACCCATTACAAGTGACTGATTTCCTATGTGTTGGTATTCTTTCCATTGATAGCATGACAAGTCTGAGGGTAGGACATGTCTTGGGTTACAGCAGTTTAGCCTACACCACCAATAGCACCACCAATAACACCACCAATAACTCTGGTATTCTGATGTCTGTCATTACATTTATTTACACAAAGTATTACTCAATCAGCAGAAATATATAATAAAAATGTATAATCATTGCCATAATCTGGTAACAATGTAAACATTCTAGTCACATCAATCAATCAAAATAAATTGTCAAGCAAAAAACAATAACATAATAAACAATGCAAGTATGATTAGAGCAAATGCACACTGCATATAACAAGGTATCTTTCATAGACTTCAACACAAACTCAGCAAAACCGACCACCATCACAGAGGCATTGCCCCACCAAAGCAGCATGTTGATGACCAGCCTTGGAATTTGGGCCATTTTCTGGACTTTTTGGGTCCAAAGAATTGTGTTCTCTTCATATTTGTTCAGGAAATTTGCTCTCTTTTCGCCTGATCTTACTGAGATCATAGTTAAAATATAATTTCATTTTCCTCAGGATTTATTATCTATTACAAATCAGGATTTGTCAAAATCAAAATAAATTAATAAAAACAAAAAATTAAAATCTTACTTGCCTGACCATACAATTTTACTCTCTACCTATGGATTTTTACTCTCCAGGACCAGGTCATGAAATGAAAAATCCAACACTGTTGATGACCCTTGCTGCACATAATAAATCTGGCAACTATGCCTCTCTTATCAATGAGCTGACATGTCTGCAGGTAACAAACAAAAAAACAAATGTGATGGCAGCCATGTTCAAAAATCATCGGCAAGGATATGTACATACTATTAAAATCTGCTTATTCTGTTGATAGGAATTGTATTAGTGCTTTTCCTACATGAGACAATTCTTCAGAAAATTGGGACACAAGTCAGAACAGTGGGGCTGGTGTCACTGTCATGCCGCACATAAATCAAGGTTAAAGGTTACTTCACTGTTGTTGGTCTGGAGTCATATGGAAGATTTACATCACCAGATCTGCATTTACCTAAATAAATTAACACCAATTGCACCGCTTGCAGGGTGTGGCAGGAACAATTGTCATAACATTCAAACCTAACCTTTACAGCAATTACGGTCGCAGAGACCCATGTTTAGACCGCTCTGCTCACATTTGCTTGCTGCAGCTCTACCTGGGGTTCCTGTCACCCCCAGACCATCGCAGACAAAACCTAACCCTACAGTGTAAATAAGATGTTTGATGTATTTATGCGTCCTGCGGACGGCTCTGCTCCCGCCTCTGCTGAATCTGTGAGCGCAGTGTTCATTTGCCAGTTAATAAAAATATGTCAGAGGCTTCCAGATGACTTAAGACCAACAACATTTAATTGATTTGCGAGCGACGACGGCCACGACAGTGACGACAGCCACACCATTAACCACTAGTCTACAGGTGGAGAAATGTTTTTGAAGTTTTCAAAACCAAATGCATGCTGCACTATTAAAATTTAAGTATCTTCGGCCAAACTACACCAGAAATTTTGAATCATATTAAGCAATATCACATTTTAAACCAGAAACAACTGCAAATCAACCGCAGTACCCAATCTGCGCGAGAACGTGGCACGTTTTCGGCAAACCATGCGCGGAGGAAGGGTACATTTTCCCAGTCTTTTGATATGCGTATATAAGTATTTGAGCTAAAAAAATACATGTTGCAAGAACAAGTATAAATTCCACACGATATCAACAGGATAGTGATAGATTAATGATAATACACTTCAAACATACCTTCATCGTTCACCACCAGCAGCGACGACGGTGATCACCGGAAAAAGGACGGTAATAGTGCTGACACAAATAAACCAAATGTGGTCGTTGAAATCATCAACTAAGTTTTTTTGGGTATTGTGTATAAAAAGAAATTAGCCAATTGATTAAGTGATGATTAGTGATTAATTTTAATCTTCAAATAAATAAAAATTATTAAACGTCCTAGTGATGATTTGAAGGAGTCATTCAAGCTATGGCTGCTAAATATGAAAAGTATGTGTAGCGAGGCAACGCATTCAATATCAAGGCCATAGAGACTATTCAATGTAAACTTTCCATTGGTGGCTGAAGGAAGATAAACTAAGTGCTTCGGTTCATTAAAAGTGCACGTAACTATAAAATGCAAAAACATAATTTCGTTCAAATTCTTCAAATTTCTTCGTTGAGTTCAAATTCGTAGAACAAAACCAATCCAAATGGCCAAACTATTCCAGACACTCGAAGATTTGTTTGCAACATGTCTGGACAGAAAATATTGCATGTCAATGTCGGTATACAGACCCAGATTACAACCAGTCGCATAGCTTGATAGTTTGGGTTGGTCGTAAGGAATTGCGTAGTACTCCTCTGCGCTATTTGATATCAATGCAACGAAGTTCTAAAATGTTTCCAGCTACAATTTAATTTCCGAAGAAAAAAATATATAAACTTTGTTGTGAGAGTATGTCTCTTCCTCCTATATCTATTGAGGCATCAAAATTAAAAATACCTGTATCGCTGCATGTGTTATACCAATGACCAGCCAGGTAATGTGGTGCTTACAGCGACATCTTTTCTGACCATAAAAGCCAGATGTCGCTAGTGTTGCATAAACATTATCCGATGGGCTGAAGCATATGCACTCGTTTTCCCTGCATATGCGTACCTAAAGGGGGGACAAGCAGGGCAATTCCCCCCCCCCCCCTGAAGGTCCGTACGTGCCCCTTTGGCCGTATGTGCCCCTTTGGCTTCGGGTCCTATTTCGAGCATCATGTTATGACAGAGGCAATCAATCATCCATTGGAGGGTTGGCTGGGGATCCTGGAAGGTCGGCTGGGCTCCTCGAGGATCGACCGGGGCACCTAGAGGGTCGACCGGGGCCCTTGGAAGGCCCATCTGGGACTCATGGAAGACCGAACAGGGCCCCTGGAGCGACGACTGGACCGGAGACCCATGGAAATTTGTCCAGGCCCCTGAAAAGGGCCTATTACAAATCGAGGGTCCAACCAACCTAACCACACAAATATTGTTAACTCATCGGATTTGGCCCACTTTGTTTTAAGAGGGTCCCATTTTCAATTTTGTATTAAGTATTTTTTCCTAAAATTATCCTCACCTGGTGGCCCCCCAGGGGCGGATACAAGGGGCCTCATGGTCTTGCGCCAATCGAGGGCCCCTAAGACAATGAGAAACCCCCATAGGCGTAGGAACAGGGGGCAGTGGGGGCAGTTGCCCCCCCCCCCCCCCCCCCCCCCTCCCACACTTCTTAAAGTGGAGAGGCCAACCATATGTTTTGCCCCGCCCCACACACTTTTTATCCGTAAGTTAACCCAGAACTGACACCCATTGATGGCGAATTACACCTGAGATCGACCGATGACCCCCGAGATCGAGCGAGGGCCCCGAGATCGGCCGAGGGCCCCTAAAACCGACCGAGAGCCCCTAACATCGACCGAGGGCCCCTGAGATACACCGAGGACCCCTGAGATGCACGGAGGAACCATGAGACACACCAAGAGCCCCCTCAGATCGACCGAGGGCCCCCTCAGATGCACCGATGGCCCTCTGAGATACACGGAGGGCCCTCTGAGATGCGTCGAGGGCCCCCATGAGGTGTACGGAGGGTCCCCTGAGATACACCGCGGGCCCCCTGAGATCGAACGAAGGCTCACTAAATTGCACTGAGGGGCCCCTGAGATGCACCGAGGGCCCCTGAGATCGACCGAAGGCCCCTGAGATCGACCGAGGACCCCTGAGATCGACCGAGGGCCCCTGGGATTCACTGATGACTCCCTGTGGTGCATCAAGTTCCAAGGGCCCCCTAAGATCAACCGAGGGCCCCTGAGATCGAACGAGAGCCCCTGAGATCGAACAAGGGCCCCTGAGATTCACTGAGGGCCCCTGAGATTCAACCGAGGGTCCATGAGATCGACCGAGGCCCCCTGAGATCGACCAAGGGCACCCGAGCTCGACCGAATGCACTGATATTGAACGAATTCCCATTGAGATGCATCGAAGGCCCCTGAGATACACCGAAGGGCCCATGGGATATGCAGAGGGCCCTCTGAGATACACTGAGGGCCCCTGAGATGTACGGAGGTCCCCTGAGGAACCATGAGATCAACCGATGGCCCCCTGAAATGCACCGAGGGACCGTAAATACACCGAGGGCCCTGACATACACCGAGGGCCCCTGAGATACACAGCGGGTCCCTTAAGATGCACCGAGGACCCTCTATGATACACCGAGGACCCTCTCAAATCGACCGAGGACCCCGGACCCCGACCGAGGGCCCCTGAGATGCACCGAGGGTTCCCTCTGATACACAGAGGGCTCTCCGAGATGAGCCTGGGGCCCTTTGGAGGTACGGAGGGCCCCTGAATTACACAGAGGGCCTCCTCAAATCGACCGAGGCCCCTTGAGATCGACTGAGGCCCCCTGAGATCGACTGAGGGCTCCCTGAGATACGAGGGCCCCCTGAGATCGGTCGAGGGCCCCTGAGCTCGACCGAGGCCCCCTGAAATGTACCGAAGGTCCCTGGGATGCACTGAGTGCCCCTGAGATCAACCAAAGGTCCCTGATATCGATCAAGCATCCCTGAGATCGAGACAGGGCCCTCTGAGATCGACCGAGGACCCCTTATATACACCGAAGGCCCCCTGTGGTGCACCAATGGCCCCCTAAGATCGACCGAGGGCCCTCTGAGATCGAACGAGGGCACACTGAGATCTACCGAGGGTCCTTGAGATCGACCGATACCCCTAAGACCCACTCAGGTTCCTCCTAAGTCTAGTAAGGGCCTTCTCAGGCCTGGAAAGGGCTTCTTAGGTCTGACCAGGACCCTCTCAGGCATAGCAAGGAACCTTTAATGCCTGAAAAGGGCCCTATGACTAAAGAAGGAGGGCATCTAAATGGGATTATTTAGCATCATTGTCAAGTTGTTATGGCTGTTCTGAAGTTTTGTGAAACGATTAGTATGCGTGATTCCAGTTTTAGTCCTCTGTTCCCTGCCTCGGTTTATTAACCCGCGCCGTGCCGGGGGTAGACGCCCCCTAAGGTTTTTCGAGGATATCGGAAAAGTGGCGACGCGCAGCGCCGCCAAATGTGGCACAGCTGTTAGCCATTAATTACTCACATTGTGTGAAAGTTTTGACCTCAGGTCATCTCAGGTCATGTCACGTGACCCCATCTCCAAATCGTTTGCGGTCGTTCCACAGCTTGTGTCCGACCGGTTTCAAACTTACAGGATTTCATAAGGTCATAGGTTGCTATAATTCTTATTCCATGGATTTGTGAATATCAGTGACCTAAGGTCGGGTTCATTTCGGGACCTCCCATTATAAGTCAATGGGAGAATATTCAAATGCCTCCTATTCCGAGGATACGCATGTTATCAGTCCAATTCCTTCTAGATCATGTTATCATAGACCATTCTTGATAACACAGGTACAATTTTTGTTCAGTGACCCCTGCAGAGTCAGCTGAGGTCATCCGAGGTCACCAACAATTTGTTTGGCAATAACTCTCGACATAATACAAATAGAGAAGTGAGACCGGTACCATTGTGTTTGTCTCGTCTAGACACGTCTCCCAATGTGTAACATGACCTACTTGGGTCACCACTTGACGTTGACCTGAGGAAGTCAATTTTTTAAAAGTTGTCCCAACCTGGTTACCATGAATATGATTAAAGCACTTTGACGAGACAAACACGATGGTGTCAACATTATTGCCTTATCTTTATTAGGTAAAAAGTTAATTGCGAAACACTGTTTTGCCAAAAATAGCCCTTTTGACCTTTCATGACCTCTAAAGGCTAAACGATTAACCTGAGCTCAACATTGAGGACACCTTTGGCGCAACCTTCGCCGTGCCTAACGGGGGGGATCGACGCCCCCCCCCCCCCCCCCCAACACGGCTCCTATGGGACGTAGATAAAACCGAAAATACCGTTCAAAGCTCGTCTAAAATAATTTTGAAATCACTTCGGTCATTTCTTTGTGTGTCCTGAAACGGACAAATATGACATTTGATGACCTCTGGTGACCTCAGTATTGATCTGAGCCAAAAATGACGGAAGTGGTTTCAAAATGATTTTGGACGAGCTTTCGAACGGTATTTTATCTTTTTGTCTACGTTCTATAAGAGCCGTGTGGGGGGGGAGGTCGAACGAAGGTTGTCCGGCACGGCGAAGGTTGTGCCGAGCACTGGCATGGCGCGGGTTAAGAAGAGTTTGTTTTCATTTGGAAGCATTTGGAATTGTTGTTGAACCTTCAACATGCAACAAATCCAATCCGATCCAAATCCATTCGAAGCCAAACTTCCCGATCGAATCCGATTCAAATCCAATTGATAGGGCTTGGATCATTAACGGGCATTGGCTGGGGTCACAGCCGAACGGCATTGGCTGGGGGGGGGGCGTTTTTCGCCCTCCCCTGGTTATCTTCCGAACCAATAACTGCAGCGAGACGCGCAAGGCGGCAATCAAAAGCTCTCGATGAGACGCACCCAAAGCATACACGACATTTTCACAATAAGGTCACATATCAGGTCACGGTCAGGTCAAAGGTCAAAATTGAGATATTTGAGTATTTGGGCCATACTTTCCATCCAAAGCCTCGGATTGATACTATTATAGCACACAATGCTCTCAAAGGTAAAATGCATCTCCAGCATTAGCAAAAGTGTAATTGTAAACAAATGTCAAGGTCAAGGTCAGGTCACACAAGGTCACAGGTCTACGAAAGCCATGATACACATGTGTTATGGGTTAACAGATGTGCCAAAAACGGCGGCGCCGTCTAAACGCCCCCCCCCCCCCCCCCCCCGGCACGGCGCGGGTTTAAGCGCGAATTGCTCTCGATAAAATGTTTAAGAGATTGTGCTGTGTGATACTTCACTGTATTTTACTATATGAAAGTACATATTTTTACGCGGACGTATGTTTAGATATGTTCGGCTACGATAGTACCGATATTCTTCTATAACAAGGTGTTGTAATTCGATTCGAGGTTAATGCAATTTCTAAGACAGTCTGCGTGGTTGTCAGTTTAATTCGAAGTGAGATAGATCGGAGTAGTTTGAGCTTCCAAAGACCAAAACATTTTACATTTACTTCAAGATATAACAAAATGTCATGTACAAAATGAAACCAAGAAAAACAATTTTGGCATGGGATGGTGATGCCATTGCGGTGTTCACCTGTCGTCACGCACGATTTATAGTGTTAATTCCGGACAGGCTCGTTAGCCATTTGAGGAAATGAAACCCATCTGCCACTGGTGGTTTGGCTTTATGCTAATGGTAGACGTCATTAACTGGGAGATAGGAATAGCACCCGTCGGGTGGCATTTAAGAGATAAGCCTAGCTGAGAGCTGATATGGTCAAGATGATATATTATCAGACTATGCAAGTGAAGAGTGAGAGAGGAAGAAAAGAGGGGGAGGGTGGAGAGGGAGAGCGGGAGAGCGGGAGAGCGGAAGAGCGGAAGAGCGGAAGAGCGGAAGAGCGGAAGAGCGGAAGAGCGGAAGAGCGGAAGAGCGGAAGAGCGGAAGAGCGGAAGAGCGGAAGAGCGGGAGAGCGTGAGAGCGGGAGAGCGGGAGAGCGGGAGAGCGGGGGGAGAGCGGGAGAGCGGGAGAGCGGGAGAGCGGGAGAGCGGGAGAGCGGAAGAGCGGGAGAGCGGAAGAGCGGGAGAGCGGGAGAGCGGGAGAGCGGGAGAGCGGGAGAGCGGGAGAGCGGGAGAGCGGGAGAGCGGGAGAGCGGGAGAGCGGGAGCGGGGGAGCGGGGGAGCGGGAGAGCGGGAGAGCAGAGAGCGGAGAGCGGAGAGCGGAGAGCGGAGAGCGGAGAGCGGAGAGCGGAGAGAGGAGAGCGGAGAGCGGAGAGCGGAGAGAGTGAGAGAGGGAGAGAGGGAGAGAGGGAGAGAGGGAGAGAGGGAGAGAGGGAGAGAGGGAGAGAGGGAGAGAGGGAGAGATAAAATGTTGAGAACGTTTTCATGCGACCAGGCCGTCGCATTCGCAATACCGATACCATGATCGCGTGGCTTTTTCGCTTCTTAGCCCTCGGTTGTAACACATATGGTGAGATAACATGACTATTTCTAAGAACGTCGGTTAGTTGTAGTTTAAGCTCCGTGCTTTACCACTTTCCTACCATGCCTTTTTTGGCATAATTAACAATTTAAAGCAAACAAATACACTATGCACACGAGCCGTCGCGCTTAAAAGATCACGAAAGCTTGCATGGATGCACGACGCGGCAAACCACTCGCCAGTGGGCGTTCGGAAGCCAATTCTGACGCTCCGTGCAGACGGCGGTCTGTCTGCACGATCTGTATCAGTGGGTGGCTGGGGTAGCCGGTAGCGGCACCCTCCTCCGCCGCCGCCACCCACCTGCTACCCGCCGCACAGTGGGCCAGAACGGCCTACTAGCGCGACATGCAGGGCGAAAAAAACAATTTCAAAAATGACTATTTTATACGGCTCATTTTCAAGAAAAATTGTCATAGTATGAAAGTATAGCATCGTTTCGCTAATTTATTTATTTATTTTTATGCACCATGTCTTCAAACATGCACTATTGTTAACCCTATTTGTAACAGGGGGGGGGGCGGATTCCGCCCCCCCCCCCTCATGTTTTTTGCAGATATCTCCCGAACGGCTGGTAGCAGGCCCATGAAATTTGGGGACTTTTCATAGAATTGAACTCCGCATTTGGAGTCAAAATTTTGAGTTCTTAACTTGAACAGAGGCGGTTCCAGGGCACAGTTTTGGGTGGGTTCGGAGACGACATTTGGCGAAAATACGGAAATGCGATCTTCACAGTTTCTTCCTAACTGCATCAAGTATGAAGGAGTTACATCGGCTTACCGTGATTGCAACAAGTGCAAATTAGATGATGTTAATGAAATATCATACAAAATTGCATGGCAGAGGCGGTTTCAGGGGCTTGAAAAGGGGGGTTTTCAGGAAGTATTCAATGCTTGGCGGGAAGCCAATAGAGCAATGTAAGGGGCATTTATAGCTATCAAGATGTAAAAGATAGCTTCTGCTTCCATTATTTGCATAATTTATTACATATAGAGTTTCAGGGCGTGTTCAGGAACATGAAAAGGGGGTGACTGGCATGGTGCTGCCGATATGCCAGCGATAACGGCGCAATATACGTTTAGCTTATAATAATATATGCACATATGAGACCAGAAAAGGGAAAAAAGTCATTTTTTGCAGAGGCGCGCTCAGGAATGGAAGAAAGGGGGTCATATTATTGCAAGGAAACTAAGAGGCATGGGCGTACAATGACATAACATACTGCAGTTTTCGGATGAAACACGTACCACAGGCTACTCTACGAACAATTATAAGATAATAGGCGAGTCCAGGTAGGGTAAAAAGGGGGGTAAGCAATGTTAATTGAAGTTGTAAGTGAAATAGTCACTGTTGACTAGTTAGTATCATAATAGCGGATAATATACTTATCAAAAGGTCTTGCGCCGCCCTAGTTTGGGTCCTGGATACGCCTATGATGAAGTACAACATGCAAAAAGGAACTATCTATGATCAGTAACATATTTATAGTGCTGGGTAGCAACTTGTCTGCGGTTAATATTTTTCCCAATTTTACCCCCCTTTTTCACTAACCTGGTACCGCCTATGGCAAAAAATATGATTTATAACTGTTTTTCTAATGTCTCAATCACATTCCATTTCATTTATTTTAAAAAAACATCAAAAATGATTTTATTACGCATTTACTTCACCCCCATATTGAGTGACCTGCACACGCCTATGATTTTTGAATTTGCAAACGTCACGTCATATATCAATTCCGATTCAATCTCTATCGATTCCTATTAGTTGTGTTAAAATCGGTCGATAAACATGAAAGCTATGTTGGATCAAAAATACCCACTAAAATTTGTAGTTTTTGCCCCCTGTTGCCTCCCTATCTCAAATTTATATTTTTTATTATTTATAAATGTAGATCGTGTTGAGGGGAACCAAACACCGTTTCATTTTGAAAATCGGACGGGTAGATCTCGAGATCTCCGGGGGGGGCGGAATCCGCGCCCCCCCCCCCCCCCCCCCCCCCCTGTTACAAATAGGGGTAGCCAGGAGCCTGTTACAAATAGGGTTAAGCCGCCGATATTGCTATGGCGCGCCTCATTCTCATCGCATGAATATATGTTCATTTGGGAGGCGAAGAACGTTTTGTAGAGGCTTTGTGGTATTTTTCTTGAAAATACAAATCATCAGCAGCCCGAAATACCTAAATATGGCCTTTTCATGTGAATGAGCAATTGCATATTATAACAATAAGTGAGTATGTTATTTGACGTATGTTATTTAACAGAATCAAAAATTGAGTTAACCCGCGAGTTACTAGGGTAATGGGGTATATTCCATAACGCGTCTTACGCGGCTATTCCCTCCCCCCCCCCCCTCGGATCTCAGGAACTGTTGGACCGATTGTAAAAAAATAAACGGCAATCGATAGCCCTGGCAACTTTATTGAGAGAAACCTAATATTGTTTACCTCGGGGTCACTGATGACGTCACAAGTCAGGTCAAGTACAAAATGTTTGGCCGTGTCAAAAGGTCTCGATGAATGGAATTGTCGCGCAAAATTGCGATATTAAACGCATAATCAGTCGATAAATCGGTATGATTCGTGTGTCTGACACTTCTAAGTACCATTATAAGCTGTTTATGACCTTGGGTCAGATCAAGGTTATCCGAGGTCACGAGGTCAAACTGCAGATTACGGTCATTAGGCGTTGTAACACATGTGTATAGGTTCGTTTTTCGTCTAGAACGCCACAAATATCCTCAGAACATTGTTTATTTCATATTAATAAAAGTAAAAAGCAAAATGCATTTTGTATGCATAGTAATGCTGTGAAAGGTGGCAATTTTTGTCATTTCAAGGTCATAAGTCAGTCATTTTTGAAGATAGCGACTTCAAATTTGATACACGTATTCACCGAATACGTCTCGATCGGTAATATTCCGGTTTTTGGATAACTCTGATTTTTTTTTAAATATTGTTTTAAAAAAATGTTTTTTTATTTCTCAAAATTTTGAATAAAACAAAACTCAAAAATCCGAGATAGCAGTTTGATATCCCGGTCTATTATCATTAATTTGTTTTAACACGCGCAGTGGAGAGTGGTATGCCACTAACACGCAGTGGAGGGGGGCATTTTAGTGCCCCCCACCCCCCCCCCCCCCCCCCACCCCTAAGATCTCCGAAAGTATGAGAGATATAACGATCAACCTTACAGGCTAGGTAGGTGCTATGATGATCTACATTTGAAAAAAAAAATGTAACCTTCAGTCAATATCTTCAAGGTCAAACGAGGTCAGGAAGGTCAAATCTAGCCAAATGTCACAATTTTAGGAATTTGACCTCTGTGACGTCACAGGTCACTGGCAATGTGTCCAAAGTTGTTTCTGGGGATGAAAATTGGCATTATTTACCGAATGGCGTTTGAATCATCCCGATCCGACTGTTGGTTCCGAAGATATCGCTTTGCCGACCTCGATTCTGGCCGCCATCTTGGAAGAAAATCCGTATAACTCAAAAATTGATCGACCGATTTTGTTTTATGTCAAACGATCCGCTAGTGAGATGGCGTAAATTTCGTGTAAAAAAACACCGCCTTGCGCCGCTTCGCTTGTGAGCTATTCACGAAAAATATTTGGGGGCACAAAAGTGCCCCCCCCCCCCCCCCCTCCACTGCGCGTGTTAACCCTCGCACTACGGGAGCTTTTTCACCTTCGCCCTACGGGGAGGCCTGACAGCCCCCCCCCCTGTTATCTTCCAAACCAAGCAACTTAGAGCAATGCGGTAAGAACCAGCATGTTGCCTGTCATGAGAGGAATCTAACAGTATGCGATTTTAGGTTTCAGGTCAAAGAGTGACTTTCCAGGTCAAATGTATGACCTCGGATTTACCACGTCCAGAACAGCGAATTTGCTCTTCAGAAGACCTCAAAATTAGAAATTGATAAATGTAAATAAAAAGGCATGTTCCTAGACCAATTTTGGATCAGAAATACTAAAAAGGTAATTATTTGTTCGTATCTTGTCAAAAAAAGTCAAAAAAAGTTATTTGAAAAAATGACGTCATCAGTTTCTTACACTTAGGGAGCCATCACTCAGTCAAAAATGAAGATATTGCTTTCAAATTTGGTATGGGTATTGTTCATACTGAGTTCTCCCACAAATATTCCATTTTTGTAATATCTTTGAAAATTTTGATTTTGTGGGATTTTTCCCAAAAAAAATCTATTTTATTTTTGGGGTCAAAAACCCAAAATTTTACAAATCCGAGATAGCCATTTGAAAGAGAGTGCCATTTTGTATCTTTGGTGAATTGCGTTTGAAATTTTCTTTAAAACTCTGTTTTCTACGATTTGTCAAATATTTCTCATTTTTTTACCAACATGACGTCATCAAAACATTATTATCTCCCAAGCTAAATTAAATTTTTACAGCATATGTATATTTGTTGTAAACTCAGCTACCAAAAATTTCAGCAAGATGCATAGCATGTGTAAAAAGGTATTCAAGAAAAACCTCAGGGGGGGCCTGTCGCCCCCCCCCCCCCCCACCCCCCGTAGGGTGAGGGTTAAGATAATTGAATTTATCTCAAACATTGTACCTTTGACAGCGTTTTTCGCAAACCATTATTTTTCAACAAAACCCGAAGAACGTGACGTCACTCTGACGTCATTGCCGGTTGACTTATCATAACCTCATCTTTTCCTTTGGCCAACATGTGTAGAATTTATGTGAGAGAAGGTACTAAAAGATTGGTGACGATACTGGTGATGGTTTAGGAGTTATTGCAAAATAACGAGAGGAGGGAAAAAAATACCCCCAGTAAGTCGTGGGTTAAGCCTACAATTTGTATTCCGCGGTTCTCCGCTTTGATGAAGCATTTGTATGCCTCGTTAGGGTTTATACTTTGTGTCTAAACAAAAGAAACCTTGCACATATTTGCGTTTTATTTTATTTTCGAGCTTATTTTATAGTGTACAATGTGCATCACTATTAACTCTGCGCCATTGCACTGTCCAGATATCTGCTGTCCTTAGTTAACCGGCTGTACAAAGGCCATTTTTTAATAGAAAAATGTAATAAAAAAGTATAAAGATAGCAAATAATAAGAGCTTCAAAATGGCTATCTCGTATTTTTTGAATCTTGTGTTTTGTTTACCCAAACAAATTCAAAAACAGATTTTGTTTAAAAAGATGCCCTCAAAATAAAACTTTTCAGACATTTTCCAAAAAAACTGAATATAAGTTCGAGAACTACATATGGTTAATACCCAAACCAAAATTCAAAGCAATATCTTTGTTTTTGACTGACTTATGGCTTCCTAAGTAAGAGTAAATCATAACGTCATATTTTGTAATTGCGTTTTTCTTACTTTGATTGACCAGGTACAGACAAATAAATGCCAGTACTGTATTTCTGAGACAAAACCGGTCTAGAAACATGCCTTTGGTATTTATATTTATCGATTTCAAATTTTGACCTTATGTGACCTTGTTGATGGTGTTGGCTGATACGTTGCTGGTAGTAAGATAATGTATATTTAGTTTGGTTAGAATAAGACCGCTTCGGCCCATTCGGACCAATGTGCAGCCATGGGATGAAGGAGAAGGGGTAAAGTGGGTCAAAATGGGACGCCGACTGGACAACCGTCCATGGACAGTCCCTTCTCCGCAGCGCGAACCTGCGAGGAGAGCCCACGCCATGCAGACGGCTGCCACTCAAGGGGGGCGGCTCGGGGGCCGCCACATTCCCGGTGGTCAGCGACCACCAGACCTGGGTTAACGTAGGCGTGACAGAGGGTGGAGGACCGGCAGTCGGAAGGACCAAAAGGGATCTGAATGTATCGGTACGGACCGAGCCACTCATTTGCCGCTCCCGGGCGGCTGGAAGCGTAAGGCCGCCATAGGGAAAACGGGCCAAATTCGTAATATAATCATGTTTACAACGTATTCTTCAGGAAATGTGACCAACGTATCCCCATACCAGATAATACTATTGTCCAGACATAAGCTAACCAATTCTGGTACTTTGTAACTATTGCGGTTGGTCCGCCTTTTTGTATTATATAAATAATTATTGGTCATATTTAACGTTACAAATATCGGAAAATGCCTACTACCTTGATCATTTGTGGTTATTGAATGAACAACGTACAATTTTTAAACAAACGTACTCCCGTTCTATATATAAAATGTGCCGGGAATCCAATGCTAACATTCATCTTCCTGTAGCGTTGCATGGTTGGTCGCCAAATTGCATTGCATTTGCAAATTATTGCTGGCAACAACAAATAATTGGCAAATGCATTCCATTCAGAGGGCACCATCAGATAGGGCCAAAGTTGTGTAGTCTGGTGTGTTACTCTAGCCCTTCTTGATGTTTCAGGCAAATATTTTGCTCAAGGGCTCTTGAAAGGTCACATGAGGTCATCCGAGGTCACCAACACTGTTGCATCAATAACTCTCGACAAAATGAAGATAGAGGAATGAAGGTCGAGTTAGAGCGAATTTAATGACGTCACTACACACGAGTTTTACACCCAAATCAGCTAAACTTTGACAAGCCGTATAAATGCCACATTTGAAGCAAAATGCAATAAAAAGAACGCCAAAAGATAGAAAATTTCAACGGCTAAAACTGACTATCTCGGATTTTTTATATTTTTAGTTTTTGACCACAAAAAAACTTAAAAAAAATACTTTTTGGGAGGGATTATCACAAAATAAAGAATTTCTAAAATATTTATATAAAAAAACGGAAGATATGTTAGAGAAGAATACCTAGGCAACTACCATGCCAAATTTCAAACTGATATCTCCATTTGTTTGACTGACATGATATCTAAAGTATGTATAACTTATGACATCACATTTTGAAATTGCGTTTTTTTGCTTTTATTGACTAGATACAGACAAATAAATGCCACCACTGTATTTCTTAGACAATACTGGTATAGCAACATGCCTTCGTTGTTTAGATTTAACAATGTAAAATGTTAACCTTCGGTGACCTGAACTTGACCTGAACTTGACATTTACTTCACGTAAATGAAGTCAGGTGGTAAAATCACTATCACTATCGAATTCTACGTGGAAAAATAACTCATAAAACATGTGCTGCATGACTTTCGTAGATATTTTGAGCATAGTGACCTTTTGTGACCTGACCTTGACCTTGGCCTTGGCCAACAATCTCACTTTAGCTCATGCGGGATATGTATCATACCTTTGGCAGCACTTTGGGTGAAACTGGTCGCAATCGAAGGCTTTGGATGGAAAGTATGGCCCATAAACTCAAATACGCCGATTTTGACTTTTTGCCTGACCGTGACCTCACATTTGACCTCACTTTGACATTTTTTTAGCATGCTTTAGATTCGTATCATTAAGAGCTTTCGATTACCGCCTTGCGCGTCTCACTGCGATCTTTGGTTCGGAAGATAACCAGGGGGACGTTTAACGCCCCCCCCCCCCCCCCCCCCCCCTAGTCAATGGTGTTCTACTGAGAGCCCAGTCAATGCTGGGCTCTCAGTAGAACACCATTGATCACAAATGATCAAGGTAGCCATAAGAGCAAGGACGGATCCATCCCTTCGTCTTCGGGGCCAATTACTTTTTGCTACAGGGTTCGACGACCCTTGCAACAACAAAAAAAAAAAGAGTATCTTAGATTTGAACAGTTTTTTGCGGTCAAAGAAAAAAATGTTAGCGGAAAGAAGCTATTGTAGAAATGTAAAACAGAACTTGGAGCATCAAATAAATGGCAGTTTTCTTCAGAATTTCCAGCTCCGAATCTCGGATAGTAAACCGAGAGGATGGTACGACCGGAAAAATGAATATGCATTTCGCTGCACAAATGTTTGTCGTTGTTATCTGTTGCGCTCCGATAAAAAGAGAGCTAAAGGCGATGACGTCAAACATGATCGAACCAGTCGCACTTCCGCCATTCAAAACAATAACACAGATGACCCGATCATGGCGCCAAATTCAATATGCATTTCAAGAAATTTTAGCTACCCATATATGCACCGCATACGTATAGGATGATCAACTTCCGTTGCCAGGTTCTTGAAACAATATGTCCCTACTCCCGGACCTCGAGGCTATTTGCGCATCTCGGCGGGCGCATAGATGCGACACACGCAGACGAAGCAACCGATACCTACTACGGTGAAGGCTGCATTTATCATATTACTGCCATACAGTCTATGGCAGAAACCTGCGTCAGCCAGCCAGGCAGCGGCAGCCTGAAATAATCTAGCTGGCGACTTCCCAATCGCGCAAAGAAGTCAACGACTTCGCTGACGGATGACATTATGTCATCCGTATATGTCAGACCTATAGGTATCGCGATGGGCTTCGCACATGATCAGCGCCTCCATCCGGAGCTCGGTCATTGTCGCTCGGAGAGAGGATAGAGTCTTCTCCACCTTACTGAACACCACCTGTAAACGTGATAATGATTAAACTTATAAATTACCCCTTGCCCTGGTGGGGGTCATTTGTCATTTTGCCCCCCCCCCCCCCCCCCCTCCCCTCCCCTGAGGTTTTTCGAGAATTGTGAAAAAAGAGCGGCGCGCAGCGCCGTTAAATTTAGAAAAAATTGACCAAACTTGGCCAAATTTGCCCAGTACCGTTCTAAAAACGCAAATATAGCATGTATTAGACTTCACGTCTGGGAGTGGGCATGGCCCCATTGCCCCCCCCCCCCTGGATCCGCCCCTGGACCACGTGGCTTCGCTAGAGGCCACGTGGCCTGAGTCAGGCACGCCACACCTGGCCTTGACCTGAGCTTGACACTAATTTCCCTTAAATGAGGTCAAATGGTAAAATGACTACCGTCTATCAAATTTTACGGGTAAAATATCCCATAAAACATGTGCTGCATGACATTCGTGGATTTTCTGCGCATAGCGACCTTTTGTGACCTGACCTTGACCTTGACCTTTGCCAAGAATCTCACTTTAGTTCATGCTGGATGTGTATTATATGTGTATTACATGTATTATTGATGTGTATTATTGTACCTTTGGAAGCACTTTGGGTGATCATGGGTCGCAATCAAAGGCTTTGGATGTATGGCCCATAAACTAGAAAGTATGGCCCATAAACTCAAATGCCTCGATTTTTACCTTTGACCCGACTTTGACCTAATATGTGACCTCAATTCCACCATTTCGAGTGCGCGTCTCACTGAGAGCTTTCGAATGCCGCCTTGCGCGTCTCGCTGCGATCATTGCTTACGGAGATAACGATGTGGGGGGGGGGGGCAATATCCCCCCTCCCGGTCAAAGCCGGGTTATTCCCCCAGATAAAATAAAGTGCATATATTTTAGCTCCCTGATTCATCAGCTATCGACTGATATGCTACATGTTCAAACCGATGCCGTAAATTAAAGCAGAAACGCCGTGTCGCGCTAAAAGGCCGTTCTCGCCCCACTGTGCGCCGCCTACTACCGCCCGTCTGCTACCGCCGCCTCCGCCGCCACCAGCCTGCTACCTCCGCCGCCGCCGCCGCCGCCGCGCCGGCCACTGGACATTGGCGGCATCACAGGCTCTCCGGCATTCCGCGCGCAAAAACAACACGCGTTTAAATCGAATACTGGTGTGAACCGGCGGCCATTACTGCCAGACGGCCTATGGGAACAGCCGCCGGGGGCGCCGCGCCGCCACCAATAAAAACAAACAGGTCCGCCAGGTGAGAGCGATAGTCTCCCCTCCCCTCTTCCCCTAACCCTATCGGTGGAAAGGTGTGGAGGAACGTGCGTCTCAGCCCTGCCGGGACGTTGGGGATGGGGGGGGGGGGAATGGTGGGGGTGACTGAAAGGTCTATATTAACCGTTTTGACTAAGGATTATTGCGCTGAAAAGTTTCTGAAAGATTCTGAAAGTTTTGAAAAACTACACAACTTTTACATGCGATTTTTGGCTAGAAATGTCCCTCATAATTTGTTAATATGTTGGTAAGAATAAAATATGTTGACAAAATTACGGTTGTGTGGTAATAAGCAAGATAAGTATTGATATAGTCTTCCTGGAAAGTTTCAGGAAGATTATGTAAATACCTATCTTGCTTATGACCACAAAACCGCAACTTTGTCAACATATTTTATTCTTACAAACATATTAACAAATTATGAGGAACATTTCTAGCCAAAAATCGCATGTAAAAGTTGTGTAGTTTTTCAAAACTTTCAGAATCTTTCAGAAATTTTTCAGCGCAATAATCCTTCGTGAAAACGGCTAATGGCGCGCGTGTGATATATTCTGTATGCTCATGCTGTCATCGAGTTTGGGAATGTGGTGCTAGATGAATGTGTACCCAAAACAAATTAAATGAGTGAAAATAATTAAATGAGTCAGCTTTACATGAAAACAGAAACAAATTATGCTTATGCTCAGTAGTGTATAGATAATATTTAACGGAAAATATCTGTGAATATATAGCGTGTAAATTCAATACAAATAGGCAAGTGAGAGTGCCCCATATGCACCCTGTGCCCAAATGCGCCGACTCGGATATCTGGAAACTCATCGTGTCTTTTTGTTATGTTCCCAATCTCTGTTTCATTATTTTCCGGTTACCTACATCTCGCCCAGTAAGCACACAGTGAGAGGCAAGGGATTGGTTTTAACCCGCACACTGCAGGGGGGTGGATTCCCCCCCCCCCCCCTCAAGTTTTTCGCAGATACCGAAAAAACGGCGGCGCGCAGCGCTGCCGGGTTTCTGCATACCTGTTGGAACATCAATTGCGCACACTTTTAAACAAAATGACCTCGGGTCATCTCAGGTCAGGTCACCAGACCAGGTCAAGTGTTTGCAGTTGTGCCTCCAAAACGTTTGCAGTTGTGCCAAAGTCATAGTTTCTCACCGATCAGTTTGAAACTTACAGGGTGGCATGAGGGCATAAGTACTTACAATTCGTTTATCTCGGAATTTTGATATCGGTGACCTAAGGTCAGGTCAATTTCGTGACCTCCCCATAATAAGTCAATGGGGAAATATTGGAATGCTTGCTATTTCAAGGATATGCATGATATTAGTCCAATTACTTCTGGATCATGTTACTATGGGATATTCTTGATGATACAGGTGTAAGTTTTGTTCGGTGACCCCATGAGGTCATCTAAGGTCATCCGAGTCCACCATCACTTTTTTGTCAATAACTCGCGACATAATGAAGATAGAGAAGTAAACCGACAGCAATGTGTTTGTCTCGTCGAGACACGTCTCCCTATATGCAGCATGACCTACTTGGGTGTTGACCTCAGGTCAAGGTCACGTGACCTGAGACCAAATTTTGAAGTTGACCTAACAAGATCACATGTGTATTATTCAAAGCGCCTTGAGGAGACAAACACAATGGCGTAAACAGTGTTCCGTTATATTTATTAGATACAAAATTATCAGCGAAAAACAGTTTTGCAAAAAAACAGCATTTTTCCTTTTTTGACCTCTGGAGCCTCAGATATTGATCTGAGATCAAATTTAATGACACTTGGTCGATTGCAAATCTCAATGGCTGGCGATCACTTTTTCTGTTTGTTTCTAGCTAGCATAGTTTCCGAGATATATGGAAATTTCTGGATCGAAGTCCTAAAACAGGAAAAACTGGAAAATTTGACTTTTGATGACCTCTGGTGACCTCAATTTTGACCTAACCTAAAAAAAAATACTGAAATATTTTCGATAGAACTTGTTCAAGCTATCAAATATCATTTTTGCTTGTCGCTACGTAGCGTAGTTTTCGAGATATCACGGGGGGCGGAAATCACCCCCCTGCAGTTCGTGTTCGGCGCAAACCCCCTGCAGTGCGCGGGTTATTATAATGTTGCGCTTTCTTAGGCGTGTGAGGGAGGAACTTAGGCGTGTGAGGGAGGAACTTAGGCGTGTGAGGGAGGAACTTAGGCGTGTGAGGGAGGAACTTAGGCGTGTGAGGGAGGAACTTAGGCGTGTGAGGGAGGAACTTAGGCGTGTTAGGCGGAACGCGCTCATTTGCTGGGATATAATTGGTTCTGAAGTCACGCTATCAATAATTAATGTTTTCCCTGTAAAATTAACTAATTATCTGTCTTTTTGCATCATTGAATAAAGCTGTACTATATGTTGCATCCGTCAGTATTGCATTTTGAAAAAATTGTTACATTTACATAAATGCGCACATACCAAATGCACCCATGAATTAGCTGTATCTCACATTAAACAAAAAATTGCTTCATTGTTGCACAGAAAACGTCGAAATAATGTGGAGGAACGTTTTTAAAAACAAGCGATGCCGAAAGGTAAGCTAATCCACTGTCAGATAGTGCAAATCTCGAACCGTTTATTTTGCATTGGAATAACACAGTGCCCTAAATGTGCCCATAGGGGGGGGGGGGGCGATCGCAATAAGGTGACGTGTCTAAATCCGCCAATTGTAAGGTTTTACTAAACTTATTGTAACAAATAAATGTAGCTATGAAAGTGAAACATAAAGTAGAATATCAAGGGGAAAAAATATGTTTAACTAAAGCCGTTAACCTTTTGAGTTGCGGTTACGTATATTTGATACAGTCAGCATTATTCATCAGCCCACGCCGTACCGGTGCTCGACGCCACCTTCGCCGTGCCGGGGGGATGTTTAGACACCCCCTCTAACTCGAAAACTAACAGGGACGCGGACAAGACGTTCGACAGCTCTCAACAAGCAAATTCGAAAGTATTTCGGATATTTTTTCCTCCAGTTAATATTGAGGTCACCAGAGGTCATCAAAGGTCAAATTTCCCAGTTTTCGGACTTCGCTTCAGAAACCACCAGATATCACAGGAACTATGATAGCTAATATAATGTTGATGCCATCGTGTTTGTCTCGTCAAGGCACTTCAATTCATATTAATGTTGATTAGATTTGGTCAACTTCAAAATTTGACCTGAGGTCAAGGTCAAGTGGTGACCCAAGTAGGTCATGTTGCATATCGAAAGACGTGCCAGGACGAGGCAAACACGTTGGTGTCGGTATCACTCTCTATCGTCATTATGTCGAGAGTTATTGACATACAACTCTTGGTGACCACGGATGACCTCGGCTGACCCTGTCACTGAACTGTCACTGAACAAAAATGACACCTAGGTCATCAAGAATGGCCTATAATAACATGATCCAGAAGGAATTATACTGATATTTTGCGTATCCTTGGAATAGGAAGCATTTGAATATTTCCCCATTGACTTATAATGGGGAGGTCACGAAATTGACCCGACCTTAGGTCGCTGATATAAAAAAAAATCCAAGATAAACGAATTGTAGATATATATGAAATTATCAAATCCTGTAAGTGTAAAACCGATCATCGAAAAACTGTGACTGTGGTACGACCACAAGTTTTGTTTTGGAGGTGGGGTCACGTGACCTGGTCTGGTGACCTGACCTGAGATGACCCGAGGTATTTTGTGTACATAATGTGGGCAATTAATGCCCGAACAGCTGTGCCAAAAACCGCGGCGCTACACGCTGCCGTTTTTGCTGGTGCCGCGGCGCTACACGCTGCCGTTGTTCTGGTGCCGCGGCGCTACACGCTGCCGTTGTTCTGGTGCCGCGGCGCTACACGCTGCCGTTGTTCTGGTATCCTCGAAAAACCTGAGAGGGTGTCTAAACACCCCCACCCCGCACGGCGCGGGTTAAGGGAAGGACCGCATTATGAGCACCCTCCCCTATGTTCCTGCCGATATTATTAACCTTCTTGAATACAAACAAGAACAATGCTTTATAAATTTTATCAAGAAGTGTCATCGTATCCTATATAATAAATCAGATATTGCATGTACGTGAACCCATCAATTCATTAATGCATCAATCTATCATATCAACCACCCATTCAGGCATGCATGCATCCATCCACCCACTCAGTCATTCATTCATACAACTACCCAGTCAGGTATCCATTCATCCATCCACTCACTCAGCCCTTCATCCATACATCTACCCACTCAGTCATTCATTCATCCATCCACCCACTCAGCCATTCATTCATACAACTACCCACTCAGTTATTCATTCATCCATCCACTCACTCAGCCATTCATCCATACATCCACCCACTCAGTCATGCATTCATACAACTACCCACTCAGTTATTCATTTATCCATCCACTCACTCAGCCATTCATCCATACATCTACCCACTCAACCATTCATTCATACAACCACCCACTCATCCATTCATTCATACATCAACCCACTCAGCCATTCATCCATATATCCACCCACTCAACCATTCATTCATACAACCACCCACTCATCCATTCATTCATACATCCACCCACTCAACCATTAATTCATACAACCACCCACTCATCCATTAATTCATACAACCACCCACTCAGCCATTCATTCATACAACCACCCACTCAGCCATTCATTCGTTCATCCATCAATATATCCAACTATCCATATGTTTGCACGGATGTCACCAGGGGCTTGGGATCCGTGGGGGCAATGGGGGCAACTCACCCCCCCCCCCCCCACAACTTTGGAGCTGGGGGGAGCGACGCCCGCCCCCCCCCCCCAAAAAAAACTTTTTATACGTGCACCCGACTCTGTATAAGACCAAGGGCATTTTCACCGGAGTTCCAACGGCGGCGCGCAGCTCCGCGAAATTTGGCCCAGCTGTTGGGGCATCAATTACCCACACAGTATGATTTGTTTACCTAGGGTCATCTCAGGTCAGCTCACCAGGTCAAGTCAAGTGACTCAGACAGATAAAGTGATTGACCAAACGGTTTGAAACTCACATGATGTGACCGCTCGAATGGTGGTGATAAGTACCGACAATTCGTATACCTCGATTTGTATTTTATATCGGTGACCTAAGGTCAGGTCTATTTCGTGACCTCCCCATTATAATTCAATGGGGAAAAATTCAAAACACGTATAAATCCATAGGAAATGGCTAAATTTGACCAATTCTCACCAGATCCACCCACTGGCGGATCCAGAACGGTGTTTTTTGGGAGGGGAGCACGGTTGGTTTGGGGGCCAAATCCCCAAAAGTCTCACACAATTCTGAAAACTCATCGGATTTTGCTTGCTTATATGCATTGTTAGCTGATTTAAAACAAACGTTCCTTAGTAAAAGTTGCTTAGATTGTCTTCTATATCAAGAAATGAGTCGATTGTGCGCCGATTTCAGGCGGTTGGGGAATGACCGTTTTGCCCCCCTCCTCCCCCTGGATCCGCCAGTGGATCCACCACTCTCGTACCAAATACAAAGCCCTATGTCACATTTCTGTTCTTTTACCTCTACGAGGTCAACTCATGTGACAGCCCAGGTCACGTATGATTTAGAGCAATGGGGTTTTCACCTTTGTATTCGGCTTGTCGAGACAAATCAATTGATGTAAGAGTTGATCTTGACCACAGGTCAGGCTAATTTGTGTATATGACCTGACCAGGTCACCTAATATATCATTCGATGCGTCTCAACGAGACATACACAGAAAAATACATACACGAGACATACACGAGAAATCTGCTTTACCTTACCGTGCTTCTGTCAAAAGTTATTCCTTAAAACCAATTCGGCATTTTTTTTTAGAATGTTTCAAATTCAGTGGCTTCTGATAACCTAACTATTGACGGTCAATTCTGATAAACCTTAGTTACAGCAAATTAAATTATCTTTCGAACACTCTTTTATGCGCGTCGCTAGCTCTTTTATTATCGAGATATAGACGGTTTTATCAAGGACACTCTTATATAGCCGAAATTTGGCCTGTGGTGACCTCAACATTAACTTGACCTAAAAATGATCCAAGTACTTTCGATAGAGATTGTCTCGAGCCGTCTTCCGCTTGTTGCTACATTGCGTGTTTTTTAAAGATCTTAGGGGGGAGTGGTCGGAAATCACCCCCCCCCCCCCCCCCCCTCCCCTCCCCCGGCAGTTCGTGGTTGGCGCGAACCCCGGCAGTGCGTGTGTTAATGGACCTTAATTCGGCAACAGTTAACTAACAAGCAAAATAACTAACTAACTAACTTATATATATATATAAGTAGATAAAAACAATTATCTGAAGAAAAAAATGCGTGCGTTCTAATGCATTGGTTTTCCAGCATTTGCTTGAGTACTACCGTATAACGATAAATTAATAAAAATGTACCCGAAACATTGACCATAACACCATAAAACACGGCATAGCATAATTCAGTTGAAGCCAAGTATGGTACTCGTATCAAATGTGTGTTAAATGCATGATTTTCCCATGCTCAACTTGGTGCGAGCCCGGCACATCACCTAACCAGCTACCTCAGGTTCGGGAGTCAGTCAAGCCCGCCGGTTCTGGATTCAGGTACGGTGAAAGCTCCAGTTCTGCTTCTCAGACTGTTCATGACCCTAGTACCAGTGTCGCTCCTTCTTGATGTTTACCAGCTATTCTCTATTTTATTTTTCTTGTTAGGCGACCCATTTCCTTATATGATACTGATACCCATTTCCTTAAATATATGGCATACTATTGGCAATAAGCAGCATTGGGTATGGAAAAGAGCGGTACACGTTGCTTCTCTTCAGTCTTAATTTGTACCGTATTATTTCCAAAAAGTTCGCCCCCCCCCCCCAACTTCAAAGCAGTTCCCATGGACGTCACCCATAAATGGCCTAATAACTCGGCGCCAATTATAGCTACGCGCGCCAACCTAGTATCGCTGAATCGTCAGTAGAGTTGCACTATCGTATGAAAGACCAAAGAGAGATCAGCAGTTGCAACTGGACCTAAAGACCGGCCTTCACTGTTTTACCACTAATATCTATACCGGAACCCGGCCTTTTTCATCTGTAATCAAGGCACATGTTCATCTTAAGCCATTATCGATGGATCGCTTGCTAGTTGCTACTATCCAAACAAACTAATCACAGTTTGGGTTTGATATTTACCAATAATATTGCACATTATCTCAATGTTATATATTTGAATCTGCAGCACTCTCAAATCCCCTGCTCTTAATGAATGACTGACATGAAACATCCCCAGCCTGTTCGTGGTGGATACACAGCATGCTACCAGTCGTGTCCAGACCGCACAAGAGAGCGTAATGCTCTTATTATAAGACTCTGTCAGTCGCTCCGCGTCCGCGACCGCGCTCAGATCTCGCCGTGTCTCTTCAACCCGAGTGATACCTCGCGGGCGAAACAGAAGTCTCCCGCCGTTGTCGTCACCGCCAAGTCGCCAGGCTCAACAGGTTCCGTCCTGCCGGGTTCTTGGATTGTCTGTGTTGCTCCAGTGGCCAGTCATGGTTAACTCCAGAGGTTCAGCTGAGAGCTGGCCCTACGGAGAAGACTCCGAGACGTCACCGTTGCTTCCCAGCTCGTCTCGGCAGGAAGTTGTGTCAGCCTACATAGCTGAGTCCTCTTCCGCCACCAGTAAGTTCTCCTCCACCACGGACGAGTCCTCCTCCACCTCTGACGAGTCCTCCGCTGCTGCATCGACCTCCCTCGGCTGGCCCCAGCGGCGGCTGCTGGCCTGTCTGTCTGCCGGCAGCCTACTGGCCGGTTGCTGCACCGTCGTCCAGATACCGTTCTATTCGCACGAAGCGCAGCGACGCGGCCTCAGCAACGCCGCCTCCAGCGCCGTCTTCAGCTGCTTCGCGCTCTCCCAGCTGCTGGCGTTCCCGGCCATGGGCTGGTTGGCGCCGCGGCTCGGCGTAACGCGTCTCTACACGCTTGGCCTGCTGATGGCCGGCCTCACCACGGCGGTGTTCGGCCTGCTGGCCTACGTCGCGCGGCCCACTCCGTTCCTGGTCGCGTGTCTGACGGTGCGCGCCGCCGAGGCCGTCGGTACGGCCGCCACGCTGACGGCCGGACGCACCATCATCATCAACCAGTTCCCGCGCCGGATGAACGCCGCCATGAGCCTGGTGGAGTCGATGATAGGCGCCGGTCTGTGTCTGGGCCCGGCGCTCGGCGGCGGCATGTACGCTCTCGGCGGGTACGGGGCGCCGTTCTACACTCTCGGAGCTCTGCTGCTCGCCACCGCCGCCGCCAGCCTCTTCGTCATGCCGAACGTAACGGACGTGGCAGACAAGACTGACAAGACCGGTGGCAGCCAAGACTACGGCCGCATGTTGTGTCTGGTGATGTCCACTCCGGACAACTGGCTCATCTTCGCCGCGCTGCTGGCGACCGCCATGAACTGGACGGCCATGGATCCGAGCATGGAGCCGTACGTGCACCGCACGCTCGGCCTCAGCCCCGCCGAGCTGGGCCTCTTCTTCCTCGGCTCGTTCGCCGCCTACGCGCTCTCCAGCCCGCTGTGGGGCCGCCTCTCGGACGCTGTGGACAACACGTTCCTGCTGGTGGCCGGCTGCCTGGCGCCGACCGCGCTGGGTGTGCTGCTGATCCCTCCATCTCCTCTGCTGGGTCTGGCACCATCCCGCCTGCTACTCGGCCTGGGCATGGTGCTGCGCGAGCTGTTCCAGATCGGCGCCTACCTGCCGCTGCTGGCGCTGATGGTGCGCCGCTCGGCGGCCCGCGGACTGGTCGACGACGTGCGCGGCCAGGCGCTGGTGGCGGCCGTGTTCGGCGCCGCCTACTCTCTGGGCTGCGTTGTCGGTCCTGTCGGCGGCGGGCTGGTGACCGACCAGCTCGGCTACCCGTCGCTGGCCACCTACCTGGGCGCCGTCACGACAGCCGTCGGTCTGGCCATGGCCGTCAGAGGACTGATGTACCGCTGGCGCTGACACAGAGCACTGCAGACGGCTCCATCAGCTGAGGTAGGATGAGCGGGGTAGGACGGTAGGAAGGGAGGGGGCGGCAGAGCTCAGACCGTGCTGGAGATGGTGTATTTGGTGGGACAGGAAACTTTCTGTGTGGTGTAAGTGTAACGGGATTTTCCGGTGCAATCACGTCCTGCAACATGCCGCATTCTGCAACAATTGCTTCGAACATTTGGTAACTCTTTGTCTGGTTAATTTTACGCCGCTGATTGGAAGGGAATTCATTTCTGGGCTCTTCGGCTTCACTTGCAACAATTAGAGCCGCTTGCAACATTTGCAACAATTTGCAGTAATTTCTTTATTTTGCTCACGGGTAGCTATGGCATTTTCAGAACGTTACATCCCCGTGTTTTCGAGATTGGCTAAATTCTTGGAGAAATTTTGACTTATGCGTCCATTTACATGATTGCAATGTTGGATTCGCACCTAACCGGTATATACATTTTAAATTTGGAGGCAAGTCAATCATCGGCGAGCACATAGGTCGCTGCACGGTTAGGGTGGGGTGGGGGAATTTCACGGGTTAATAGGGAATTGGTCCGGTGGAATGAGGTCGGGGTTCCTTGTTCGTGAGCTGGCACTAATGGCCCTCTGGCTCCTCTTTACATGATTTACAAACGTTTTTTTTTCCCAGAATATCACAATGAGTTCTGAAAGTGGTTCGCTGCCCATCCTACATACTCAGTGCAACGCTACGCTGAGGACCATCTCCCATTGGGACTAACACAGTCATACGTCCTTACACTCAGACTCTCCCATTCATCCATTCAATCATCAATCTCTTCCATACTATGCAGTAAACTGTCAGGTTGGTCTCCTGACCCCTCCCCTTTTTCCTATTCCCTCCGGTGCAGTGGTGCGTAGCACTGCGCCGGGTACGAAGTTTCGGCAGTCCTGTGGCGTGCTTATGGCTCACATAGGCACTTGATAAAACAAAACGTGTTAACATCATGTAAGGGGCCTGAGGGCCTCCTCACGAGCAAGGAAGCCCGACCTCATTCCACCGGACCAATTCCCTATTAACCCGCGGAATTTCACCACCACCCACCCTAACCGTGCAGCGACCTATGTGCTCGCCGATGATTGACTTGCCTCCAAATGTAAAATGTATGCACAGGTCACACACACAATGTTGGATTCGCAGGTCAGGTGCGAATCCAACATTGCAATCATAGAAACGGACACATACGTCAAAATTGCTCCAAGAATTCAGTCATATCTCGAAAACCCATGGATGTAACTTTCTGAAAATGCCATAGTTCGATTTCTGAGCTCAAGAAAACCCCGTGAGCAAAATTAAGAAATTATTGCAAATTGTTGCAAATGTTGCAAGCGGCTGTAATTGTTGCAAGTGAAGCCGAAGAGCCCAGAAATGAATGCCCTTCCAATCAGCGGCGTAAAATTAACCAGACAAAGAGTTACCAAATGTTCGAAGCAATTGTTGCAGAATGTCGCATGTTGCAGGACGGAAAATCCCGTTACATAAGCATTGTGGCGATTCGCTCTCTCGGTAAACCACGTTCTTCACGGGTACAAACATGATTTCATCTCTCTATCTGCGTGCATGACAATTTGTTTTGTATCCAGTTTGAGTGGTATTTTTTTCAGTTTACCAGGTGGCATTACATATGTGAATACATTTTGCTCTGGAATGCAATTTGATTGGTGAATACGTTTTTGTGATGTGTGATTATCGCCAAATACAACATTAATTCATACTGTGGTCTTGCACGTACGCCCCAACAGTTAATTATAACAGTTGGCTAGCTACTACAGGCAAGCTATGGCCGTACCAGTAGTTGTTATTGGTCCATGCGCCACAAAATCTGACCAGCAGGCAGCAGCTGCAGAGAAGACGGGAAACGGTTCTAGTCCATTTAAATTTTCTCTCTGTCAATTTATAATACCTTTAGGACAGGGGCGTCGGATTGCGGGGGGGGGGGCAGGGTACCCAAAATGCCCCCCAGTCGAAAATCCTGGGGGCAAAATGGTCATTTTGCCCCCAGATTATGGCAGTCTAAATCTGGGGGGCAAAATTACCATTTTTCCCACCAGATCTTCGACTGGGGGACATTTTGGGTACCCTTCCCCCCGCAATCCGCCGCCCCTGGTTTAGGAGGCAAAAAAGGCTATATATTTGTTAAAAAGTGACCAGAATGAATAAGGATCATTAGGTACTTCTTGCAAAGCTGTTATAGCTTGAAATACGAACGTCTAGATCATAGAAAATGACATAGAAGAAAATATCGACAGCGAAAGGGAAACATTGTATAGGAAAGGTCAAAACAAATCGATGGTATTGTTGATGCAGAGGAGAATCAAAATACGTATGCTTTTGCATACGTTTTACTTACAAGTTGTAATTGCGATCCGCAAATCTGTCGAGCTTGTATCATTCAGTTTAATCAATATGGTCAAATTCTGTGCTTGTTTACGTTGGGAGCAATCAGTCGCCTGCAAACTGAATATGCTAATATAGTGTCATCCACAGCGCCGCACGAACACAGTTCACTTGGTGTCGGTTTTATTGAATAAACATACACAGGCTCTCACAATGTGCAGGTACATGAGCTGGTCGAATAAAGCTGGAAAACACCATATTGCACACGATAAGTACAGTGCCAAAATGTGAGACTGAGACAACATCCAACATCAGGTCTGGGTTGGCCAGCAGGGGGCGCAGAAGGAGTAGGAGGCTGTTGGGCAGTCCTTTTCGAGGTAGAAGACAGGCCTGCCGCTGCACCTGATGATGGGCCTGGTTCTGGGGAGAGTTGGGCACGCGATGGTTGAAGCTGACAAAAAAAAACAGGAGAAATCATGCCATGATTACATAGACACGTCAATATTTATGCAAAGTGGGCGGAGCTAGTCAGGCACTGCGGCAGAAATTCAAACTCGGATCAGCAGTAGTGCTATTTGGGGGAATTCATATCAGAAAGGAGCAGAAGCAGGCAAATCAGGTTCTTTATTGCCAAAGCTGGTAAACACGATAATCGCAAAGGAATACAAACTTGAGTCATCTTAGTATGAAAGACAATGGGCACATCCCTGAAAATGTTAAAATTAAGTTATAAATTTGTGAACTGGTTGGGCAGGACAGGTATTCGCTGCCAAGACATGATACTCTTACCATCACCCCTTGAGTGGTCAAAGGTGGGGAGGCCAAGCAGGTGAGTTTACCTATCTGATCTGGCACACGTTACTCATCAGTCTGTGATAAAGTATTTGATTTGGAAAGGATTGTTTCTCTTTGGCTAGGCCAACAAATACTCACTTAAACACGTTCGTCCTCGACCCACGCAAGCAGCATTTCAGCGTCATCGTTCAAAAACCAATGTAACTCACTCAATCTTAAATTATTAATTCTTATACGGATTACGGCCTTGTCAATAATTACTGTCCACAAATGCACAAGGAATTCGCGTCCGCCATTATCTACCGTGACAATAATGCATAAACTATAACCGAGTTCAATAAGACGTGGTGTGCTGTGTACAATAAGCTTGATCACCGTTCAGCTCAATAGAGCCAATCACCTTCAGCTCAATAGAGCCAGCTCATCGCTGATTGGTCAAACTTACTGTACGAATGCTAGTCTGAACACGACTATTCTCATGCGGGGCAAAAACTGCGGGGCGGACGGCAGTTGTCAAGGCCCCAAGTTTGGCGAAATAGAGCCAAGTTCTTTGGGCTATAATGTTGTGACGTCATCAGTCAATCTGGTATAAAAATCCCATCTGGTATAAACCTTGGCGGTCCGTTGGAAAATCTGCTCTAGAGCCGTTGAGGTAGAGTTTTGAGAAAAACGAACATTGGATCATATGATTTATATATCCAAGCTACAATTCTGCTATCTCAGCTCAAAACCCCATGTTAAGGTCGACACTTCCCTTTAGGATGTGCTGATAACAATATCATTAACACAAGTCTGCAACCATTCAAAAGTCGGTACAAAAACCCAAAAGTGTTTTTTAGCCACACTACACGGATAGGTAAACGTAACGTGTAAGCAAGAAAACGCACATAAGTATAAACGTTGTGCAGTCGTACGTATTAACGTATTAACGTATAAACGTTAACACAGTCTAGACAATATAATATTTGCAGAATTGAACGGAAAAGGACTAAGCTTATCCACATTAAATGTCTTTTCTCGCGTGGTACCAATGCCAGCTGAAAATCATGTCGGGTTTCCAAAATATTTAGCCTTTATTAGCATTACTTCAGATTTTTCATTCTCACTTTTGACATCGTCATTTAAATGCTTGTATAACAATTCATTGAATTAATTATTCAATTAAATCATTGATTCAATTAGTTAACCCTAATTAATTGAAGTTGACCTATGACCTTCCATAGCCTATCTATGGCCTTTGAAACGGATGTGCATGGGTCAACTCCTTGATTCGTTCTTTCCGGAACGTGATTCATTGACGTATCATTTTTATCTTCATATATCCAGAGAAGAAAAAAATAACTTTCCGAGGTTGCAATGTGGGAAGAAAGGTATACCGCTAATGAATACACATGTTCACTGTATTGCAAATGTGGGAAGAAAGGTACCGCTAATGAATCCACATGTTCACTGTATTGTGGGAAGGAAGGTACCGCTAATGAATACACATGTTCACTGTATTGCATAAAGTCGTAACATGGTAAACAATACTCCTGTTCATAGATATATCTGTGTTCAAGTGATTTCGAGCCATAAGGTGTTTTTTTTTATATAAAAGATATAAGGTGTAATGATGCTACACGGTCCTTGCTTTTCCTGCTGCCCGCTCTTCCTGGGGCAGCGCGGGTCCTTTGTTTCCCTGCTGCACGCTCTTCCTGGGGCAGCGCGGGTCCTTTCTTTCCCTGCTGCCCGCTCTTCATGGGGCAGCGCGGGTCCTTTGTTTCCCTGCTGCACGCTCTTCATGGGGCAGCACGGGTCCTTTGTTGCCCTGCTGCCCGCTCTTCATGGGGCAGCACGGGTCCTTGCTTTCCCTGCTGCCCGCTCTTCCTGGGGCAGCGCGGGTCCTTTGTTTCCCTGCTGCCCGCTCTTCATGGGGCAGCGCGTGTCCTTTCTTGCCCTGCTGCACGCTCTTCCTGGGGAAGCGCGGGTCCTTTCTTTCCCTGCTGCACGTTCTTCATGGGGCAGCACGGGTCCTTTCTTTCCCTGCTGCCCGCTCTTCATGGGGCAGCACGGGTCCTTTGTTTCCCTGCTGCACGCTCTTCCTGGGGCAGCGCGGATCCTTTGTTTCCCTGCTGCACGCTCTTCATGGGGCAGCACGGGTCCTTTGTTTCCCTGCTGCACGCTCTTCATGGGGCAGCGCGGGTCCTTTGTTTCCCTGCTGCACGTTCTTCCTGGGGCAGCCCGGGTCCTTTGTTTGCCTGCTGCACGCTCTTCCTGGGGCAGCGCGTGTCCTTTGTTGCCCTGCTGCCCGCTCTTCATGGGGCAGCGCGGGTCCTTTCTTTCCCTGCTGCACGCTCTTCATGGGGCAGCACGGGTCCTTTGTTTCCCTGCTGCACGCTCTTCCTGGGGCAGCGCGGGTCCTTTGTTTCCCTGCTGCACGCTCTTCATGGGGAAGCGCGGGTCCTTTGTTTGCCTGCTGCACGCTCTTCCTGGGGCAGCGCGGGTCCTTTCTTTCCCTGCTGCACGCTCTTCCTGGGGCAGCGCGGGTCCTTTGTTTGCCTGCTGCACGCTCTTCCTGGGGCAGCGCGTGTCCTTTCTTGCCCTGCTGCACGCTCTTCCTGGGGCAGCACGGGTCCTTTGTTGCCCTGCTGCCCGCTCTTCATGGGGCAGCACGGGTCCTTTGTTTCCCTGCTGCACGCTCTTCATGGGGCAGCACGGGTCCTTTGTTTCCCTGCTGCACGCTCTTCATGGGGCAGCGCGGGTCCTTTGTTTCCCTGCTGCACGTTCTTCCTGGGGCAGCCCGGGTCCTTTGTTTGCCTGCTGCACGCTCTTCCTGGGGCAGCGCGTGTCCTTTCTTGCCCTGCTGCACGCTCTTCCTGGGGCAGCACGGGTCCTTTGTTGCCCTGGTGCCCGCTCTTCATGGGGCAGCACGGGTCCTTTGTTTCCCTGCTGCACGCTCTTCCTGGGGCAGCGCGTGTCCTTTCTTGCCCTGCTGCACGCTCTTCCTGGGGCAGCACGGGTCCTTTGTTGCCCTGCTGCCCGCTCTTCATGGGGCAGCACGGGTCCTTTGTTTCCCTGCTGCACGCTCTTCATGGGGCAGCACGGGTCCTTTGTTTCCCTGCTGCACGCTCTTCATGGGGCAGCGCGGGTCCTTTGTTTCCCTGCTGCACGTTCTTCCTGGGGCAGCCCGGGTCCTTTGTTTGCCTGCTGCACGCTCTTCCTGGGGCAGCGCGTGTCCTTTCTTGCCCTGCTGCACGCTCTTCCTGGGGCAGCACGGGTCCTTTGTTGCCCTGGTGCCCGCTCTTCATGGGGCAGCACGGGTCCTTTGTTTCCCTGCTGCACGCTCTTCATGGGGCAGCGCGGGTCCTTTGTTTCCCTGCTGCACGTTCTTCATGGGGCAGCGCGGGTCCTTTCTTTCCCTGCTGCCCGCTCTTCCTGGGGCAGCGTGGGTCCTTTCTTTCCCTGCTGCACGTTCTTCCTGGGGCAGCGCGGATCTGGTCTGGTAACTGGTGGCCGGTGGGTGGGAGGGTTCTTCTAAACTATGCACCAGTCCGGCTCAATGGCAACCTATCAGATATCACAAGCTAAAACAAACACATCCTAAAACAAAGAGGGAATGGTATGTGATCATTTTGGTAAGAGACAGTAGCTGATCTACATTAAACCCAGACATTGAAGGAGGTGTGATCGATCAAAGAGCGCCGGCATGTATGTAGTGTCACAGTATGGGTCGCTTTCTCGGGCGGGTAGATTAGAGTGTGACGTAGGACGTAGGAACAGTGTTGCAGTTATGCGGTAGCAGTCGCTGAAGCACACGGGTGTGTTTGTTTTGCTGTCTACATTTATCAAACGTAACTACTGTTCAGGCATGTCAGGTGATTCACATATACCTGCCGCTCTGGACACTGCAGGTCACGCGCCTCATTGTGAGGAGGTTTTCATGGTTCAAAGTCGGAGATTCTGAGTCACATTGTCGATGATTGCGACCACATGCCTATCACATCCTGCTAAAAGGTTGAATGTTTGTGTATGAAGTGTGAAGATTTTACCCTAACCACCAGAGGAGTTGACAATGATGGATAAGGTCACTTACTGTTTCTGTCCTTGTTAACCGATGGCATAGATCAACCTCGCGAAATATTTCCACTTCCAGGTTGTCATTCCAGCTGAGTTAGTCGTTTCCATTTGAACACATTATCATGCCCGAGGCTGCCAGAGCTGTCGGTTCCGACACATTGTCTCTGCTGAGTCCATTATGTTTGGTGTGTATTTGTATCTGCAGTAGCAGTGTCTCAGATTGGCTGGTTGCCGGTGTGGCTTAGTCAGCCTGTGTGACCACTGTTCCCCGCTTTAGCGGGAGTAGCTTGCAGGCTTGTCCCGTTACGAAGCAGGCTATATTTGAATGCGATGCAATCAGTGAATGTCTGCACGGCTCGTGACTAATAACCCGCACATGGACACTGGACGGCGGCTACCGCTGTCACCGAGATTACCTCACAGCACGTAAACACGAGGCAGGAAAACAAACAGCGGACCTGACTCACTGGGGACGGGCGGGCCCGCTTCCTATCGCCAGTCAAAAGTGACCGGTGTACGCCACATGTCCCAGATTGAGGCAAAATGAGTAATAAGGCAGCCAGCCCTTCCACATTCCTGGTGGCTGCTGATCCGGGAGAGAGGTGCGACACGGGCCATGGTGGCCACCGGCACGGGTTCGGGGGTGGCGTGGGGTCTGGTGCCCACTGGGGCACCAGACCCCACGCCACCCCCGAGATAGGTGTGTCGTGTGGCAGGGGATCGTCAAAGAGGCACGGCCGTCCTGCCGCGCCATACCGGTGACCACTAACACCCATGCCACTTCTAGCCTGCGAAGTTCTGCGCTGACGTGACCTCAATGACAGATGTGAACACCATCGACGGACACGGAACACCTGGTGCATCAATGCAGACATTTTTTTGAATTCACGCTGCGAAAAGCAGCAGAACAGATAAGGCACTTCTACAAAAAGCTTCCGAGAGCTGCAGTTCCGCGAGTTTCGGATATATAAACATATTTGCGTGCTGTTTTTGCATCACAGGTTTAAAAATGTTTGCTATTCTCTAGAAACTTCCTTAGATGCATTTCACCTCAGCTTTCAGGCTACCGCAGAGCGTCACGGTCGGGGGTTCGTTACCAAACCACTGCGCCTGCGCGGTTCCAGACCGCCCTGGTCAGCTGGACTGTTCGTTATTGTGGGCGATATTCGAGCTTCCCCCTCCCCCCCCCCCAAAAAAAGATATTCGAGCTGTGGAGGTTTTACCCAGGGCTGGCCTGGGGTCCTAGGTCGGCATGTCGCCCTGGAATTCCCGAGCATGGTAGCAGGGCTGCGGAGTCGACAGAGTTTTAGCAACTCCGACTCCGACTCCGACTCCGGCCTGAAAAAATCGACTACTCCGACTCCGACTCCGACTCCGGCCTGACAAAAATCGACTACTCCGACTCCAACTCCGACTCCGGCCTATATCCGTTCTCCAACCGCATGCTAGAAAGCAAGATCTGCAATGACATCTATTTTTTCGTTTGTCTTTATTTTTAACGGTATTGAGAACAATGCTACGCCGCCCGAGCACGGGCGCGGCGTGCCGGCCGCGCGTCCTGCCCAGTCGCGCTCGCCTGCAGGCGGCGGAACCCGCGAAACGAGCACCGAGCGGCGAGCGCAGCCAGCCGCCGCCGGCCCAGCTCACAGCAGCTGGGCTTCAGCCCCAGCTCGTTCCAGTTCGTCTTCGCTGGAGCCGCTGCTGCTCCCGGATCCTGCGCTGTCTTGCAGCTAGCCAGTCAGTGCGCTGCTCTCCGCCGCCTCGCCTCCGGCAACCAAGTCTACCAATCAGGGGTGTGGATTTCCCCCTCCCCCTCCCAAATATTTTGAGGTGCTCAAGGGCGGATGTAAGGGGGCATTGTGTAATGCCCCTAAACGTTTGGAATCGACCACAAATTGGCATCTCTTCTGATTTTTAAGGAAATTTAAACAACTTTGACAAAGTCAAGCTTGTTTTAAGAATAATTAAATGCACAAGCGAGCTAGATCCTTTGTGGTCGTGCCACAGCCACTGGCCGCAGTGTTTGGCTCAGCACTTCACAAATCACATGACGAATCAAGCCATAGATACCTACGGCTCTGCTATCTGTTTTTTTGTTGTTGTATATCGGTGACCTAAGGTCTGGTCAGTTTCGTGACCTTCACATTATAAGCCAACGAAAAAAAATATACAAATGTTTTCGTATTACAGTATACGCACTAGATCATAATCATTATTTTAAGATTATGTTATTATAGTTCATTTTTGATCACCCAAGTACCATTATTGCTTAGCGACCCCTACAAGATCGAGTGAGGTCATATCTGAGGTGACCAGCACTTCTTTGCCAATAACTCTTGATAGCATAAAATGAAGATAGGAACGTGAGACCGGCACCACTGTGTATGTCTCGTGGAGACGTGTCCGACATTGCGCAGCACGACATACCTGGTTCACCATATGACCTTGACCTTGACCTTGACCTGAGGCTAAATTTTGAATTTGACTTAGGTAACCTGGTCACCATGGTATGATTCGAATCTTCTTGACGAAACGAGCACTATGACGTTAAAATGGGCGCCGTGTGACTATAAGAGTCTGTGCGTCCAAAACCCCAATCATCATCAGATGACGTTACAATTATTCCCCTATCTTCATCAGGCGGAAAGCTACCGCTTGATGAGCAAACTATAGGTTTCATTTTCCACTCATTTTCTTTCTGTATGCTTGTCTTTTACCCACTTCAACGCCATCATTGAATGACTCTGTGCCAGGAATAGCCCCTTTGGCTTTGGCCATGTATAGGGGACGGCTACTACGAGGTCAATAAATAAATAAATAAATTTCGAAAGGGGTGTAAAGTTAATGTCCCTAGGCTGACGACTATTCTACCGACCAAAGTAGTCACCAATTACCAAAAAGTCGACTCCGACTCCGACTCCGGCCAAAACTGCCGACTCCGACCGACTCCGACTCCGACTCCGACTCCGCACCCCTGCATGGTAGGAGCCGGGACGGAATCGTTTGAGGGAGCCACCGAACGCTAATCTGAGTAGGGTTCAGGCCCGTAGACAGGTGGGTGCACTGGGTGCCCGAGCACCACCTGGGATCTCCGTCGCCCTCTGACATCAGTCGGTGCACCCCCAATAGTTAAGGAAAGGACTTTTGCAGTCGAATAAAAATAATTGAACACAAGCGCTTTTGAACCTTCGCGCGTGTACAATCCACTAAGCAGCACACTTATCAAGACACTCATCTTCAGATACAATATTTTCTACTACATGCTAAGACATGGTTGGTGCATGGTTGGTGCATGGTTGGTGCATGGTTGGTAAATCTCTGCTAATGCATAGTGCATCCTCTGGGAATTCGGTCTGGCTACGGGCCTGGTAGAGTCGTAAGTACCGTACATCCATAGGCCAGGGAAACGCCGCCCCTGGAGAGGGTATGGACTGCGGAGCAGCCTGGGTCTTGTTATCCTCCCGTCCCTGGTCAGGGAAACGCCGCCCCTGGAGAGGGTATGGACTGCGGGGCAGCCTGGGTCTTGTTATCCTCCCGTCCCTGGTCAGGGAAACGCCGCCCCTGGAGAGGGTATGGACGGCGGAGCCTGGGTCTTGTTATCCTCCCGTCCCTGGTCAGGGAAACGCCGCCCCTGGAGAGGGTATGGACGGAGCAGCCTGGGTCTTGTTATCCTCCCGTCCCTGGTCAGGGAAACGCCGCCCATGGAGAGGGTATGGACGGCGGAGCCTGGGTCCTGTTATCCTCCCGTCCCTGGTCAGGGAAACGCCGCCCCTGGAGAGGGTATGGACGGCGGAGCCTGGGTCTTGTTATCCTCCCGTCCCTGATCAGGGAAACGCCGCCCCTGGAGAGGGTATGGACGGAGCAGCCTGGGTCTTGTTATCCTCCCGTCCCTGGTCAGGGAAACGCCGCCCCTGGAGAGGGTATGGACGGCGGAGCCTGGGTCTTGTTATCCTCCCGTCCCTGGTCAGGGAAACGCCGCCCCTGGAGAGGGTATGGACGGCGGAGCCTGGGTCTTGTTATCCTCCCGTCCCTGGTCAGGGAAACGCCGCCCCTGGAGAGGGTATGGACGGCGGAGCCTGGGTCTTGTTATCCTCCCGCCCCTGGTCAGGGAAACGCCGCCCCTGGAGAGGGTATGGACGGCGGAGCCTGGGTCTTGTTATCCTCCCGTCCCTGGTCAGGGAAACGCCGCCCCTGGAGGGTGTGGACGGAGGAGCCTGGGTCTTGTTATCCTCCCGTCCCTGGTCAGGGAAACGCCGCCCCTGGAGAGGGTATGGACGGCGGAGCAGCCTGGGTCTTGTTATCCTCCCGTCCCTGGTCAGGGAAACGCCGCCCCTGGAGAGGAGGGTATGGACGGCGGAGCAGCCTGGGTCTTGTTATCCTCCCGTCCCTGGTCAGGGAAACACCGCCCCTGGAGAGGGTATGGACGGCAGAGCAGCCTGGGTCTTGTTATCCTCCCGTCCCTGGTCAGGGAAACACCGCCCCTGGAGAGGAGGGTATGGACGGCGGAGCAGCCTGGGTCTTGTTATCCTCCCGTCCCTGGTCAGGGAAACACCGCCCCTGGAGAGGGTATGGACGGCAGAGCAGCCTGGGTCTTGTTATCCTCCCGTCCCTGGTCAGGGAAACGCCGCCCCTGGAGAGGGTATGGACGGCGGAGCAGCCTGGGTCTTGTTATCCTCCCGTCCCTGGTCAGGGAAACACCGCCCCTGGAGAGGAGGGTATGGACGGCGGAGCAGCCTGGGTCTTGTTATCCTCCCGTCCCTGGTCAGGGAAACACCGCCCCTGGAGAGGGTATGGACGGCAGAGCAGCCTGGGTCTTGTTATCCTCCCGTCCCTGGTCAGGGAAACGCCGCCCCTGGAGAGGGTATGGACTGCGGAGCAGCCTGGGTCTTGTTATCCTCCCGTCCCTGGTCAGGGAAACACCGCCCCTGGAGAGGAGGGTATAGACGGCGGAGCAGCCTGGGTCTTGTTATCCTCCCGTCCCTGGTCAGGGAAACACCGCCCCTGGAGAGGGTATGGACGGCGGAGCAGCCTGGGTCTTGTTATCCTCCCGTCCCTGGTCAGGGAAACACCGCCCCTGGAGAGGGTATGGACGGCAGAGCAGCCTGGGTCTTGTTATCCTCCCGTTCCTGGTCAGGGAAACACCGCCCCTGGAGAGGGTATGGACGGCAGAGCAGCCTGGGTCTTGTTATCCTCCCGTCCCTGGTCAGGGAAACGCCGCCCCTGGAGAGGGTATGGACGGCAGAGCAGCCTGGGTCTTGTTATCCTCCCGTCCCTGGTCAGGGAAACGCCGCCCCTGGAGAGGGTATGGACGGCAGAGCAGCCTGGGTCTTGTTATCCTCCCGTCCCTGGTCAGGGAAACGCCGCCCCTGGAGAGGGTATGGACGGCGGAGCCTGGGTCTTGTTATCCTCCCGTCCCTGGTCAGGGAAACGCCGCCCCTGGAGAGGGTATGGACGGCAGAGCAGCCTGGGTCTTGTTATCCTCCCGTCCCTGGTCAGGGAAACACCGCCCCTGGAGAGGGTATGGACGGCAGAGCAGCCTGGGTCTTGTTATCCTCCCGTCCCTGGTCAGGGAAACGCCGCCCCTGGAGAGGGTATGGACGGCAGAGCAGCCTGGGTCTTGTTATCCTCCCGTTCCTGGTCAGGGAAACACCGCCCCTGGAGAGGGTATGGACGGCAGAGCAGCCTGGGTCTTGTTATCCTCCCGTCCCCAGAGCAGCCTGGGTCTTGTTATCCTCCCGTCCCTGGTCAGGGAAACACCGCCCCTGGAGAGGGTATGGACGGCAGAGCAGCCTGGGTCTTGTTATCCTCCCGTCCCCAGAGCAGCCTGGGTCTTGTTATCCTCCCGTCCCTGGTCAGGGAAACACCGCCCCTGGAGAGGGTATGGACGGTGGAGCAGCCTGGGTCTTGTTATCCTCCCGTCCCTGGTCAGGGAAACGCCGCCCCTGGAGAGGGTATGGACGGCAGAGCAGCCTGGGTCTTGTTACCCTCCCGTCCCCAGAGCAGCCTGGGTCTTGTTATCCTCCCGTCCCTGGTCAGGGAAACGCCGCCCCTGGAGAGGGTATGGACGGCGGAGCAGCCTGGGTCTTGTTATCCTCCCGTTCCTGGTCAGGGAAACACCGCCCCTGGAGAGGGTATGGACGGCGGAGCAGCCTGGGTCTTGTTATCCTCCCGTTCCTGGTCAGGGAAACACCGCCCCTGGAGAGGGTATGGACGGCAGAGCAGCCTGGGTCTTGTTATCCTCCCGTCCCTGGTCAGGGAAACGCCGCCCCTGGAGAGGGTATGGACGGCGGAGCAGCCTGGGTCTTGTTATCCTCCCGTCCCTGGTCAGGGAAACGCCGCCCCTGGAGAGGGTATGGACGGCAGAGCAGCCTGGGTCTTGTTATCCTCCCGTCCCCAGAGCAGCCTGGGTCTTGTTATCCTCCCGTCCCCAGAGCAGCCTGGGTCTTGTTATCCTCCCGTCCCCAGAGCAGCCTGGGTCTTGTTATCCTCCCGTCCCCAGAGCAGCCTGGGTCTTGTTATCCTCCCGTCCCCAGAGCAGCCTGGGTCTTGTTATCCTCCCGTCCCCAGAGCAGCCTGGGTCTTGTTATCCTCCCGTCCCCAGAGCAGCCTGGGTCTTGTTATCCTCCCGTCCCCAGAGCAGCCTGGGTCTTGTTATCCTCCCGTCCCCAGAGCAGCCTGGGTCTTGTTATCCTCCCGTTCCCAGAGCAGCCTGGGTCTTGTTATCCTCCCGTTCCCAGAGCAGCCTGGGTCTTGTTATCCTCCCGTTCCTGCCCGACCCCGCTGCAGTGTCATAACATCCATGTCGGCGATGTTGCGACCTAGTAACTTGTTCGGACAACGGAGCTAATTGTCCACCTTTACAGACCCGAGTCCCCGTGTAATCTGCAGTGTCCCACCGCACGTCAAACGCATACTATTTACACAAGGCGATTCATTCACTATACTCTGTGACTGAACCATACAAAATTATTAAAGGTACTATCCCACCTTAACATTATATTTGAGTTGAGATAGCCATTTTGATGGCTTGGCATTGAAATTAAGTATGGTAGCAGTTACAACAACCACAATGATCTAATCAAAAAGATATTCGAGTTTGATTTTGACATCTGTAAAAAATAACGCCCATGTGTATTTGAATAGGGCCTCTAAACCGACAGCGTGGTCTCTCTTTACTCAACTGGTAATGATAGTCGACTTGTTTTAAGGTCAGCCTGGGAATATTTTCGTCTTTCATTTCTCGATCCCCGGGTGGTTCGCAATCTAGCCTCTAGAGGCTAGCACTATCAGCTGGAATTGATGCAGCAGTTGGACGCCAGGGACCGCTGGTGAGCCAGGGTGTTATGACGTCGCAAACAAATGGTACCAGTTAAATATTGAACGCCAAATATTTATTTATTTACAAATGAATCAATCAATCAATATTTAGTGGCACCATTTGCTTGCGACATCATAACACCCTGGCTCACTAGCGGTCCCTGGTGGCCAACTGCTGCAACAACTCCAGCTGATAGTGCCAGCCAATCTAGACACCGGGTGGTTCGCTTTTTCTGCGCAATAGATGTCGACAAAAAATGGTGCCATACATTTGTCAGCACAAAGGATTTTCCCGTTATTAAAAAAAAATCATATGACGTCACCAACTCAACTTTACGCTTAAAACTAAAAGTTGAATATCTTCCAAGATAAGCATTTTGTTTCCGAAAAAGTTCACGAACATGTTCAGCTGACCTCACCTGACATGTACACATACAATTAAGTGTGATTCGACAACGTTCAAAAAGGTGGGGCAGTCCCTTTAACCCGCGCACTGCTGGGGGTTTGCGCCGAACACGAACTGCAGGGGGGTGATTTCCGCCCCCCGCCCCCCCCCCCCCCCCCCCCCCCGTGAGATCTCGAAAACTACGTCGCGTAGTGACAGGCGGAATACGGTGTTTGATAGCTTGATGCAAGTTCTATCGAAAGCATTCAGTATTTTTTTTAGATCAGGTCAAAATTGAGGTCACCAGAGGTCATCAAAGGTCAAATTTACCATGTTTTCCTGCTTAATGACTGCGCTCCATAAATTCCCATATATCTCGGGAACTATGCTAGCTAGAAACAAACGGGAAAAAACCAATCGCCAGCCATTGAAATTTGCAATGAACAAAATATTCTCAAATTTGATCCAGGGTCAATATTGGAGACTCCAGAGGTCAAAAAAGGGGGAAAATGCTGCTTTTTTGCCAAACCGTTTTTAGCTAATAACTTTTAACCTAATAAAGCCAACGAAAACTGTTTACGCCATTGTGTTTGTCTCGTCAAGGCGCATCGAATGATATACATGGTGACCTTGTTAGGTCAGCTTAAATTTTTTATCACAGGTCACGTGACCTTGACCTGAAATCAAGACCCAAGTAGGTCATGTTGCATATAGGGATACGTGTCTCGACGAGACAAACACATTTCTGTCGGTTTTACTTCTCTATCTTCATTATGTCGCGAGTTATTGACAAACAAGTGATGGCGAACTCGGATGACCTCAAATGACCTACCTCATAGGGGTCACTGAACAAAACTTGCACTTGGATCATCAAGAACATCCTATAATAACATGATCCAGAAGTAATTGGACTAATATCATGCGCATCCTTGAAAAAGGAAGCATTTTAATATTTCCACATTGACTTATTATGGGGAGGTCTCGAAATTGACCTGACCTTAGGTCACCGATATCAAAATCCCGATATAAACGAATTGTAAGTACTTATTCCATCATGACACCCTGTAAGTTTAAAACTGATCGGTGAGAAACTCGGGCTTTGGCACAACTGCAAACGTTTTTGGAGGTGGGGTCACTTGACCTGGTCTGGTGACCTGACCTGAGAGACCCGAGGTAATTTTTTTTCTCAAAGTGTGCGCAATTGATGTCCTAACAGGTGTGGCAGAACCCGGTGGCTCTGCGTGCCGCCGTTTTTTCGTTATCGGAAGAAAAAAACCTGAGGGGGGGGCGGAAATCCCCCCCCCCCCCTGCAGTGGGCGGGTTAAACATCCTGCCGTCCTCGAATCTCGTCCGAGAACCGGAATATGTAGAAACACCTCTTCGTGTGCTGACAGTATGTGTACCTACTGATATTTACATCGCAATTAGCAGGTCTCTTATTCATCGACAGGTTCGGACCAGCATCAGTGAGTGGATATTGGACACTCAGTCTGTGTTTGGTCGAGTGGAGCCCCGTGGCAGCTGCCACCTCAATTCGCTCCGGCGTTACTTACAATGCAATTGTTTGTGACAAAAAGATCGTCTCTGATTACCGACTGAGTATGCAAATTCGCTTACGTGAAAGCTCCGAGGCCAACGTCTTT